>CM038224.1:30253749-30261249 GCA_021442155.1 Cymbidium sinense
AAATACCTTTTCCGCAAAATTCATGGATCCGCGGCTAATGGGCGGCGGCGGATCGGCACGGCGGAGGTAATAGGGGCGAAGCCGGCTACAGCGGTCATGAGATCCGCCTCTAGAGAACGAAGAAGTGCGAGAGATCGATCCCGATCTCTGGCCCTTTTTTAAAAAAAATTGATTGCCACGCCTGCTAACGGGCGATCATACCGATCGGTCTATTTCTAAATTTTTTTAAAACGTGTTTATTCCGTTAATTAAGGTTTTAATCATGCTTAGTTTAAAAATTTTGCTGCAAATAATAGAGAAGACAAGCAAGAGATTGAAACAGATAAAGAGAAGGGAAATGTATAATAATTTTGCAATAAATAAACCTCACCATGTTCGAATTGTAAGTTAAAATACTTAGTGTAACAACTATATATTTACAATCATTTTACAAAATAATATTTTAATAAGAATTTAAGTCTCTCTTAATTGTTGATTTCTATATGCATATGATAATTTTCTAATTAAAAGGTAATATCATATGCTAAATGTAACTATTGTATCTATGCAAGATATTTAAAGAATGTCTTGAATTGTATTTAAAATTTTAATTAAAGGGAATTCTGATAAAATATGTCCTCTATTAGAATATAAATCAAACAAAATATAATTATTCATTTACCATTTGCTCAAGCTTGACTTGACCTCCTTTGTTCAAGCTTATTTATATGACTAAATTTGTTATTTAATGATAGAGTTGTAAAGGCTTGTATGAGCTATTTTTTCCTTAATGAGTAGTTTAATTTGGGTAAACTTTTAAAAGTTCTTTATTTATCTTATAGCTATTCAAACAAACCATATCTTTATATGGGTCTACTAATGAGTCACCCAATATTGTTATATTATAATTTAATAAAACTTTATCCTTAAATATAAGTTTTAATTTTTTTAAGAATTATTAAATAATAATTAATTCATTAAATATTATCATATTGAACTTAATCAAGTAAATTGAGTCTTTAATTAAACTAAAATGCATTAATAAAGAAAGAAATGATAAAAAGATCATAAATCAAAGCTAAAAAGATTAGTAATAATTGTTCAAATCTAAAAATATTTAAAAAAGAGTAGAAATGATGTATCAAATGAAATGGATTATTAAGCAAATAAAGTTTGTTGAACTCATTAGCCAACAATAGTTTTAGAAGAAACAATGAGAGAAATATCCAATATATTATATATATATATATATATATATATATATATATATATATATATATATATATATATATATATATATATATTTGTCTTTCCTAATTATTAGTTAAAATAATTAAATTTGTCTTACTCTCTTCAAAGAAAAGTCATACAGAATATCTCTCATATTTTTTAATTATGCATTATTTAATTTCTTACATAGTTAGAATTAGTCTTATAATTACTTGGAAATATTCTTTTTTCTTTTCTTCTCAACTAACTCTATAATATAAAGCTAATATAAACAAAAACAATTGTGTAATTAAGTATAAAGCTAATAGGTAATATTAGAGATGATGTAGGTGATATTAATCTGCATCATGTGGCTCCTCCATTTGAAGAACTCATCCCCAGTTCTAGCTGTCCATCATCTCATAGATACGTGTATAAATGTCAGATATTAATCCCATGTGGAATCTCAATGAGATAAGCATTATCATTAATTTTACGTTGGATGGAAAATGGACCAAGTTGAGGGGCTAGTTTATGATTCGTGCTAAGACGGCGTTCTTTACGGATACAAACCATTACTAAGTCCCCTAGCTGAAATTCTTTGTAACGGCGATGAAGATCAGCTTAGGATTTGTATTGATGTATGGACAGCTGTAAATTGTTTTTGACCTCCTGTAATATGCTAGTGAAATCTGAACTGAAATGTTCTGCAGCTTAATTTTTACACTTGGGCAGCATTGAAATATCAACAAGGTGATTGGGTATCTTCAGATATGACAATGGAAAATTGTTATTTTCTATGGGTTCAAACTAATTGAACTAGAAGTCAAATATCGTGAGAGCTTGGCTACCCTTTTCTTATGTATTCAATCCCTGATAGAATTAATTGACTTAAAGCTTGGCTACCCTTTTCTTATGTATTCAAATGAATTTCTCCAAACTAACTATATCTACATCCTATAATTTTAGGGTTTTAATAGCCTGAAAGGGATTGGTTCCAAGTACTGAATAATTTTAGGGTTTTTTTGCCAATAATACATAATACAATAATAAAACAACTTATCTTGCATATATAAAAAAGGAATCACTTGCATTATGAGGAAAACTTAATTTTAAATATACATGATTATTTTTCTTTATTAAAATTTCTAGCCATGGACTACTATATAAGTAGTGTAGCTCACTAAAATCTTTCAATTTGAATAATTAATTTCAGAGTTGTTTCTCTTATGGCTTTCCTTCTTTTGGTTACCTTCATTCCTCATGGTAATCATAGCTACTCAATCATAAGAAAGGGAAACGTGCTTACCTTCATAATCGGCTCATTAAAATATCACATAAAATGAAGTTTTGAATCATTTCAAACTCATTCTAATAATATTTATGTGGAAACTACTCACGTAAATATTATTAGTATTATTTTGGAATTCACGTAAAGGGAATCCACCTCGAAATGGAAAGAGCCTCAAATTTTTTGCACAGCTACAAATGCTTATCCATGGAGTACCAAATCAACAACGACCCCAACGCTCCACTCTTATTCCTGAAAGACTACCTCAAGCCAGGGACAAACATGACTCTCGACCTCACCAAGTTAGTTTCAACCCATTCCTCTCGAGGAGAGCAGAGGCCACCCTTCACCTCGCCAAACATTCCAGAATCATCCCTCTTCAGATCGAGAATGGGTAAGGCCATAGGCTCAACCAACGCAGTGTGAGGAGCCACCGGTTAACCAGAGAAAGTGTTGCGTGGCCATGGAAGCCTTGGCGGAGTTCCATCGTGCATGTATCTTGTTTAGGTATTTTCGAGAATTTAAAAACTATAACGCTTTGCGATCATTTTATAGCATAAATTCTTGGTGAAATAAGTAGTGTTCCCATTATTTTAATGCTATTATAACAACATATAGTTCTTGTTTGTAAATCGTCCATTTTTGGCTATGTTCACTTAATTTTCGCTAAAAAATGCAACTAGTTTTCTGTCTTGAGATAATACCAAATACCTATAGTGGATGCATCTCTCCACCAAGAAAGCTTTATCAAAGTTCAAGAAAGCTAGAATCGTGAGTAGAAGGTGTTTGATGTATTCAAAACTTTGTCTTGTGATTTTCCCTAGTTGAATTTCGCCCCTTCAAACAATCAATGAGAGCCATTATTCCATCAAAAAATAAACTTCGTAGAAATTTGCAAGGGAATACCGACTTCGATATGGTTGTTTGAATTAGCCACGTTCTAATAGTCTCTACCTTGCGACCATCTACACTGTCGTAATGATAAAGAAGGAAAAGGACTCTTGAGGTTGCAAATTTGCACTTTGGTAAGTTGACTTGGTCAACTCTTAGGTTTGACACTTGGTTTGACCTAATTTGATTGATTGATTGATCATCCCATGATGATTGTTGATCATGATGAGAGGCATAGATGAGTTTGATTCAATCCAATTTGGTTAGGATTAGAATTTGGCTCAAAAGGGTACTTTAGATCACTTTGGGTCAAGTGAGCCTAAGTGGGTCAAATGGCTTGGTCAAAACTTGATTTGAGGTTGATTGAACTTGTATATGGACTTATGATTGAAATATAAATCCTTTGCAAGTTATTTGAATTCAAATAGGTTTTGATTCATTTGACAATTTCATATTCAAAGGAAGAATATGAATGGATTTTGACTTTGATTTTTGAATTGTATTTTGATTTGGTAATTGATGTTTGTATTTATATTTGAATTCATGATTGTAGGATTGATTGAATCATGAAGGAAAATCAAGAGTTTGGCTAAGTCCTTAAGAGAAGATTAAAGACTTAAGAGAGATTTGGACTTAGGAATTTCAATCATAGGTTTTCAATTATGGATTTCATTCATGGATTTCGATCACATGGAGTTGATTTGAGCTTGGAGAAAATTAAATAAGATTGATTTAGAGTTTGACTTGAAGGAAGGAAGGCGAGGAATGGTTTAAGTTAAGGGTAGGAAAATTTTCCTAACACTTCTAAGGCATGACATGTTCCTATGGCAAACTCTTCTAAGTCTCTGTAGGGTTGAGTGTCCACCTAATCACTAGATATGTCTTAAGACTAAATAACTCTTAAAGTATAAGAGAAGTCCTATGTCTAAGATGGAAGGGTTGAAAGCTCACTATAAAATGAGATCAACAGAGATCAAATCAAAGATCAAGAAGTTCAAGTGGAGTATGTAAAACTAAAGATCAAGTAATAAATATTCTCACAAAGCCATTAGTTTTGCAATGATTCATTAATTGAAGACACTCCTTAAAATAGTAAATAATAGTTTTGGTTGTTTAGAAATTAAATCAAAATTTATTAATTAATCTAGTATAATCTATATTAGGAATCTCTTGAAAAAAAATATAAGGATGTATTTATTTAAGAGTATTTTTGTATTCAACATATACTATAAACTAGAAAATACTATTTAATAATAATTTTAGAATTCCTAGATCATGCTAGCGTATGAAAGGTCTATAGAATGATTTTTGTACAACTATAAATATGACTTAATCCTTCTGATTTTGAAGAAAAAAAGATAAAATTTTTAATTCAAGTTTCTTTTGCTTTGTCCTCCATAGAAAGTTTCTCATTCTCATTTTCTAATCTTTACACATTTTTTAATCCTACCCAACATTATTGGTCTATTTATAGGAATAATGTAAGAAGAGTTTTCTGAAGGAGTAATGTATGAAGAGTTTCTTATGTTTAATAAATTAATCCAAAAATATTATTAAGAAGTCTAGCATATTCAATGTTAGAAATCTCTAGAGAAAAATATTAGAATGTATTTCTTTGAGTGTCTTTTTGTATTCCACATCTATTTGAATTTAGAAATCTCTATTAAATAATTTTTGTAGAAATCTCTAGATTATGTTAGTGTATGAAAGGTTTCTAGAATGGTCTTCATACAAAGATAAATAGGCCTTTGGTCTTGTCATTTTGATGTAAGAAAAAAAGTTAAGTTTTAATACAAGTTCCTCTTCCTTTGTCTTCTTTCACAATTTTTTTCATTCCCCTTTTATTTTCTACAAATAATCTTTCTATCATCTTACCATTAATAAATCAATCAATGGTTATTTTCAAAAATAGTTTGTTACTAGTGCAAATCATGAATTGAAAGATTAAAAAAAAGTTTTGATTTCCTTGATTTTTTTCTTTTATTTAAAAAAATATTATTTACTATTTTTTTTAACCTTTTTTGTTGTCGAAAGTTATACAATTAACTTTTAAAAATAATTTAAAAGCATTTTAAGTTTTTTTTTTAATATTTTCTCTCAGCCACTAGCACTAATACAATAGGTTATTATTACTATCACTAGTTATCAGCATTTGCCATAAACCATCATCAACCGCTTTTGATTCAACTGTTGGTCATTGCTACTAGGTAGCATCATTGATTGTGATCAATAGTGCTCTCATTGCTATTCAGCATAGATGATCACTATTACTCTGTTAATGGCCATCCCCCCACCATATTTTATCGTAATTTTATATAAAGACTGTTTTTCTATTATTTCACTTTTATGAAATTTTTTAGAAAATTGTTCTTGTCTTTGAACTAGAAAATCATTAGCAATGACAAAGATCAAAAATTCTTTACATTATTATCTCGCTTTATGAAAACTTTCACGTAGATGCCCTTTGTCTTTGGTTTAAAATGTACTAGCTATTTTCTACTATTTTTCTTACTTTTAATTTTATATTTTATCATATCTCATTTTTCAGATCATGACACATTGTTATACAAAATCCAAATTAAGCCAACTTGCACTCGCTATAGCTCTAGTCATCAATTTTCAGCCCGATGTGAAAAAATATATTCCATTGTTCTGGGAAAATATTCCACAATAGCAATGCAACATGCAACATGGAAGACGTGTAATAGATTCAGACAGAAGAAAGAGATGGGGGATTGTACAGTAATTTTGTAATAAATATGTCTCAAGCTTAGAATTATAATCGTAGCCTCACAAATTTATTTTAGGTTTTGCTTGAAAAGTAAAAATTCAAAGTCTTGTAGTGTATTTAAAATACTTTGAAAGAGTGACTTGTGGTACATTTGGAATTCACCCAATTTAAAAGAATTTTAAATACACCAATCAATGTAAAATTAAAATAGCCGCCGCAATCCACTAGCACCCACCGGCCGCCCACCATTGCCGCCTGGTCGTAGCCACTATCAGCCGAACCCAACCACCGCTCGTCACCCCATAAAATACTTTACATTACATTCTTTCTACCAAAAAAAGAAAAACCCATATGTTTATAGAGTTTTCAACCAAACAACCGAAAATAATCAAAACACATTAAATTCACTTTACACTATATTCTTTTTATACTGTATTTCTTTTTAAGATAACTAAACAGCCCCTAAATTATAAAAAATATGAAATTTTGTAACAAAGTTAACCTCATATGAATACTCAAGGGACTAATTTAGGATTTAATTTTAAAAGAATATCATAGGTTGGCTAACGAAAATGCTAGGAGAAAATTCACAAGCTTATCAGTAGTGGAAACATATGCACATGCACTAGCTCACTATATCAAGTTCTTTATTTTATTTCCAATGATAGAATCATCAATCCCAATTGTAATCATACATTAAATTTAGGGTTCCATGGTGCATGGAGTCCAACTTGGCCCTTCATTAAGCAAGGACCCTAGTTTTGCGATATGCAAATACCGAGTTAAAACCCAAATTTACCCGAAGATATTAATTTCAAAATCAAAACTACAAACTGTGAGATAGTAAACAACCCGCCGTTGAATAAATTTTCTCTCTCCGAGACACGCCTCTAAATTACTAGCTTCCAAGCTCCATATTTCCTTCAAAGATGACAGCAATTCGAACACCACCGATGACAATCAAGAAAACATTTACCTAGAAAATGGCGTAAAAAACCAAACTCCTCTCTTCATGCTCTAAATTGATTTTCTCTCTTCATGCTCTAAATTCGATTTCCTCAATATAAAGTGAGATTATTACTGCCACTCTCCAGACTCAATTCTACTCATTGACCATCACTGCCAACCACTAGCAATTGATCATTGTCATAGCCATTGCTTTGATCATTGCTCACCACCTCATCTCGCCACCATCGATTGACACCCATCACATTGCCAACCACTATCATCGCTACCACCATCTCGTGTACCACCACAAATACATTTCATCATATTCACTTTTACAAAATAAGAAAAATAAAACTCTCATATTTACGATTTTAAATAAACAATTTAAGTAATTTAAATACGTTATATTTAATTTACCCCATATTTCTTTTTCAAATAACCAAACAGCCTT
>CM038224.1:30866249-31061150 GCA_021442155.1 Cymbidium sinense
TTGATGCATTTGAGGTGCTATTGAGCATTGAATGAATGAGATCTTCACTAGCTATGCCATCTTGAGTGCAAATGTAAGAGTTGCTTCACGAGAGCTCTCGGATGATTCATGTTGCTTCTTATTCTAATTTTTGATAAAATAATTTGATATCATCCTCCCTTTAGCAAGTCAAGTGCATTTTGCTCATTGTTTAATCCACATTTACTCACAAACTAATGCTTCATGTAGTTGTCTTTGATACATGATCTCATTTTGTTGATTTTTTATCAGAAATGGAATTAGATATGTTATCATAGGAGTTCCATTTCCAATTGAGGAGGGCAGATTTGATATTTTTTAATTCATTGCAAAGAGCAAAAAATAAAAGAAGTTGTCCAGTTATCCACTTGAGCGATTTGATTGTTAGGAGCGATAGTCACATTATCTTTAGTAGGAAATAAGCTGAAATGCCTATGAAGAAGGGATCAAAGATGGAGGAAAGGGGAGAGTTTAGTTTCCTGTGATAAGGTCAATCCTTTTTTAAATCACGAACATTCCAAATAAGATGTTGGGGTAGAACATAGTTCACTATTGAGATTAATTCTCCTTTGGGTTTGCCTTTATTAGGCTTTGGGGTGACAAGCAGGGAGGAGGAGGTGGAGGAAGTAAGTTTGGTTGTGAGGGCTTAGTTAGAAGTTGTGAGGTTGTAAAGAGATTAAAATGGACCTCCTCTTCTTAGATGAGCTCTTTTAGAGAGGTCAATTGATCAATATGTTTAGATGAGGAGATATCATTCATATTGGTTGGGAATCATCAATAGTGGATTCCCACATTGTTGGAGTCAGGAAGGTATAGGTGAGAGAGAGAGGTGGATTTCTATGGGAATTCTTGGTAGTAATACTATAGTTCTAGTTCTAGCTCTGCTAAAACTTTTAACGTGATGGGGAAAAGAAGTAGAGGGGTGTTTTCGATTAGGTAGTTTAGGACAGTTGGTGGGGTCATGAGCAAATGTGCCACAAGTTTGACATGAGGAGGGCTGCCATTCATAAATAACATGATGTAATATGTCTTGTCCTTTAATCATAATTGTAATAGAATTAACATTGATATGAATGCTAACTCTAGCAAAAGTGAGGTGAGTGCCTTTGGCAATGAGAGGATCCATAGCTAGTGGAATACCAATTTTGATAGCAATCATGAAAACCATTTTCTAACCCGAGGGGAGATTTGGGAACTTAACCCATATAGGTACCTCTTTAAAGTCTTCCTTGATAGGTTTAAAATCAAGACCACTTCTTAAAAATGAAAGGGTTGCCATCAATAAACCAAGGGCCACCAAAATGATGTCCAAATCCTCACATTAAATTTAAAAGGAAAAACCTTTGGCAAGAGAGATTAGCTCAACCATTGTAGTTTCCGGATATTGTTGATAGCTTGGAGAAGATTACCATAAAAGGCACTTACTTAAAGCATAGCATCAAAGCAAGGTTCCATTATTTTGAGCCTTCCTCGATCTCTTCATCAAAGAAGGAAAGTTTTCATTAGCACAAAAAAAAATGTATTTGATTTCATGAGATGTGAACAATTTTAATATTTTGCAAAATTTTATTTATATTTTTATAATAGTAATAATCAAAACAATTACAAATTTTTAAATATCAATTTATCTAGCAAAATGATTAGAAATATCTTGTATATATAAAAATATCACTTGTGTAAAGAAAATTCAATCTAAAATATATATAATAATCCTATTTATGTTGAATTATTAAGCAATAGGCTATATTAAATGATAGAGTCATTAACTCGATCAAAACCTATCAATTTTAATCATTAACGGCGTGTCGTTCTCTCATGGATTTCTGCTCTTGACTTTCTTACCTCACATTAGCTACTCATCCATCAAAGAAAGAAAATCAAATATATAGACATCCTCGATTTATGATGGATTTACCCGAATTATAAGTTTCAAGATTCACAGATATGGATGGATGGATCATTTGATGAGCTAAATATTTTATGAGAAATTTTGTTCCTAAGCTTTGACTACTTGCCAATATTTTTTTTTTTTTGTTTCAATTGTCACAGATCACAAAAGCTCATGCATTCAAAGTCTTGTCATCCCAACATTCTTGGCAAGTGTCCTTCCCCAAACTCCAATCCCCGATCCTCCACTACCCCAAGGTCCTCTCTCTCTCTCTCTCTCTCTCTCTCTCTCTCTCTCTCTCTCTCTCTCTCTCATTTTATAATATGTAAGTGTCTCGCAAGAACAGCACAAATTGTATAAAATACCAATAACTCAGAAGTCACATATATATGAACTAACAAAAGAAAACTACATCAAAATTGTCTTTGGCTGTTTATTTAGATTTTTTATGATGTTGATGATTATGATGCCTTAGTATTAATATAGAGTATTAAAAATGTTGTTGTAGTTTGATTTTTGAAACCTTTCATATGATTGATATTATTATGGTTGTGGAAATCAAAATAATTAAGGAATTACAAGAAAAAGAGTTTTAAGATTTAATAATTTGAGTTGAATCATGATTGACTGATAATATAATAAATATTAAAATTATTTAAATATAATCTACAAATATAACAATATAAATATATGATAAATATATATTAAAATAAACAAAATAATCATAAAGATTTTTTTTTTAATTTCAAAATTAAAGTAATAAATAAGAGTAGTTAAAATAAAATTTTATGTAAATGTAGATATTTAAATTTTAAAAACTTTATAATATAGATGTATAAATATAAATATGATTATTAATAAGAATATAATTTATAATAAGAATGTAAAATTTAAAATATAAAAATATTTTAAAATTTTTTATTAAATAATAAATAATAATAATAATAATAATAATAATAATAATAATAATAATATAAAGTGTAAAATAAGTATAAAATGTTATTATAAATTATATATTTTTAAAATAAATTTGTATATCATACAATATAATTTATAAAAAAGATTATAGTTTTAAATTAAAATTTTATTCATATATACTTACATCTCAAAACCCATTTAACACTACCAAAGTCCAAATCATGCAGTCTAATTCCTCCAAGCAATCCAACTAATATTTCAACATAGTCATAGAGATTTAGTATTGCACTCTTCAAATAAAAGAAAAAGATCTAAAGTATGAGCTAACATGGTGGACAAGCCATAGATTAATTTGAATAACTTTCTAATAATAATAATAATAATTTTAAAACTTATAAGATTTATTTTTAAAATAATTAGATTAAAATATTATGTTAGGCTTAATATTAAATAAGAAAAACTTTAATTGTTTAATTGAGAATTAAAGGTAATTTCAAAGGTTAGTTTTAGATTGGCTAATTTTGTATAACTAAAACCTTCAGCCAAATTGATGGGCATGGTTGATTTCATTGATTTGGTGTGAAAATGATTTTTTAGACTAACTAGATTAATCATATGCTTGATTCGTCAAAGGTTCTCCAATCAATCCTTTCGGGATATTATGTAAATTAAAACTATTTAGAACTATTTCTCATCAGCTAAAAAATTATAATTTATCATTTCACTTCTCAAAAGTATGAAAAACAGCTTATTTCTTTTGACTGCGAAAAATATGATGCATTCTTTCGAATTGAAAATGTACCAACTGTCATTATCAGTTACAAATGTGTTGCCACCGACAAGCAAATCATGATGACCCAAACACTCCACTATTCTTTTTGAAGATAGCTACAATCCAGCACAATTATGACTCTTGACCTAACCAAGATCACCTCAAACTCCTTTTTTTCTCTATCTAGAAGGCCAAAGCACCTTTCTCCTCCACCAGCTCCCTAAAATCCTCAACTTCTTTGGCATTGAGTGTGGCTCGAGAGGCTATAGCTATGGAATGAACTCTAGCGAGTGTGAAGCCCCCTGATGGTGAGAAAAGTGTTGTGTTACCTCCATGAAAGATATGGTGGAGTTCATCCAAATGCAGGCGCAAAGTTGATTTATTAAGACTAGAGTGACACTTAAAGGTGGCCAGTTGCCACCAAGGAAAAGTATGTGGTGGGACTCAAAGAAGGGAGGCATGGCAAGTATTAAATGTACTCTAAATTAAAAATAAAGTTAATCAAAATATAAATATAATTTTATTTCTAAAATACAAAATATATTCATATAGGAATCAGAAGGGCTAGTGTCTTATCATCCAAAGTTATACTCAAGAGTATTATACCATTGTCATACAAGGATGAACATTGAAGCATAAAAAGTGGTGCAAGTCATCTTAGTTTATTGGTTGAGAGCTTTGAATTTCAGTGAAAATATCTTGAGTTCAAGTCCTTGTACATGCATTGTGTGTGTGAGTTTACAATTAAATTCACTTAAAAGTCCCAAAAAAAGCAAATAAAGTGCAATTATTTGACAAAAATAGAGTGATGGTGGATTGTATTGTGACATGCCAAACACTTAGAATTAGATTATATAAAATTGAAGGTGAAGTCAGGAACTGAACCCATTTGTCACTTTCTGCCTCAAGGCCACCTTATCTTCATTGGCCTATCAACGAAAAATATTCCTACCTTCTAATAGTTATCTTCCATTTTAATAGTACTTATAATTAGTGCCCATACATTTGCTATATTTCATCTTATATTCGTTAATGTTACTAAATTATGTGAGTGGTCTTAAAGTTGATGATGTGAATTGTATAATTAGTTATGCATACATGCTCTCTATGAATCATACGCCAACTTGTATTTTATGCCTTGTTGAGTCAGTTTATCTTGAATGATAAAAAAGCATGAGTTTATTAATCATCACTTAACTAAAATAATGGAGGATCCAAAGGCATGAAAATAAATTTAATAGTGCTTGTTTTCTTCATGCAAATGCATCCTATATCCCCAGCTTTTTTATGGTGGGCTTTTCATGGCTCAGAAATATAACATTTTTTGAAGGATCATTCTAAAATTTTGATCTCCTCATTAAGAGGGGAAAATTTTCTATTCAATCTTTTGGATTTTATTTTGTTATGTTTGACAAGAAAAATAAGTTAATAGAATATGATATTGATCATGAAATATTAATAAATGGAATGAGCTTTGATGGGAGATCTAGAATTATATACATTGCTCAATAAAAAATTAATATTGATTTTAAATTGTATGAATCCTTTTAAAATTCTCCCAAATGTTATGATCAATTTTGTTTTGAAAATAAAAGAATAAATATAACAATCATTTCTTAAATATATTTTATATATAGGATGGGCAAATGACCCCTTAGTGTGAACCTAAGTCATAGCTTCAATTTATCTGAACTAAGTGTTTAAGGCATTGTTTAGTCTCATGTATTTACGTTACTTCTCATCGGAAGGACAAAAAAATTTATGCTCAACATCCACTTTTTCCTCGATCTTCTCTTGTTTCAGATCATCCCCATGGCTATCATTGGAGGACTTTAACACAAATGAAAATACAAAAAAAAAAATTGTCCAATTTTGCATTTGCTTTGTCAAAATTCCTTGTACTTTAAATTCAAATTTTAGACCACACCATTGAAGAGTCTACGTATTTAAAAATCATGAGTGTAAAGCAGGTATTAAGTTTCTTGCAAGTTTATGAGGAAAAACAAAAAAAAAATGTAACAATTAATAGAGATAATGGTGCAATTGCTATAACTCAATCAAGGATAAGAAAAATTTGATAATTATAGATGCCAAAGACAAAAAGAACATAATTAAAATGATGGTCATAAACGATAAAAAGAATGAAGAAGTAGAAATAATAATAACTCCAATAAATTTAATAATAGAGATATGAGTAAAAATCCACAAATATAACAATTAGAAGAGAGAATAAATAATTAAGCTATGACAACTCTTATATCAAATGTTGTAGTTATTAAAAGTTTGGCCATTGAGCTTTAACGTCAAATGTACAATAGGAGAAGTATAACTTTGTAAAATACATGAGTTAAGACGATAAAACCATATTGTTTGGGTGCAAGGACAAAAATGAAGACCATGCAAATAATTACATGTATGGAGAAATAACCAGATTTTCAAGCACAATAAAGCAATAAGAAAAAAAAAACTTAATGGAGATCAAAGGCAAAGGTATAATTCTCAAACACTTTAGAGATCATTAATACATCCCAAATATGTACTTTATATCAAACATGAAAAATAATATTTTGAATTTGGGCCAATTATTAGAGACAAAATATTATATTACTTAACAAAAAAAAATCAATTTCTAAGATAAAGAGAATATTTTGATTATTAAGGGGCCTATTTAAAAAATAAAATACTTTTTTCTAAATTTTGTAAAGTTTTGTAACAAAGTGTACAAAGATTGATATAGTGATTGATCATGGATATGACATTTATCATATAAATGCCTTGATTTGGGTAGCCTTGAACTTTACTTAATGAATGAGATAGTGAGATGCTTATCTTACATCAACCAACAAATCAATTATCTGAAGGCTGTTTACTTGAAAAGCCATTTCAAAAAAGTTTTCCATAGTAGTCCAAATTAGGAGTTATAATTCCACTTGAGCATATGCAAATTATTTGTGACACTATTATACTAATATATTTTTAAAAAAACTATACAAAAAATCAAAATATAATCAACATAGCTCAAAGCATACTCAAAAGTGAGATGACGTCAAAAGAGTTTTATGCTAAAGTGTTTGCATATAATCTACTTAATAAAAGGTAGAAGAGGCTGTAAGAGAATAATAATAAGATCCCATGAAAGCTCAACTTTAATAATACCTTCAAGTGATGGATCAAATGAGAATACACTAATCAACAACCAAGGTGACATTCTACTTCTTGTCTGTTCAATGAAAGTAAGAAGTGGGTAAATACTATGGATGAAGGAATCAAACAAACAGAAAGAATAATGCATATGAGCATATTACACTTCCTCAAGCATACAAGAAGATTGAAGCTAAATTGGTATACAAAGTGAAAAACAATACTAAAACATATATGAAGAGATATTAAATAAGATTAATGACTAAAGGATAGATTCAAAAAATGGAATTAACTATGAAGAAATATATGCACATATCACTAATATTAAAACTATTAGACTAATCATTTTTAGAAGCTTGGTATAAATGAAAATATATCACATGAATGTGAATTCTACTTTTATAAATGTAGTTCTTAAAAAATGTTATATATTAAATAACCCTTGAAACCAAGTGAAATAATAAGAAGAGAAATAATTGAGGTTAAAGAAGCCTTGTATGGCCTAAAGCAAGATCCAATAGCTTAAAACACTCAAATCAACAAAACTTTTAAGAAAGAATTTTGCTAAATGTCCATATGAATATGCACACTATATTGAGGTTTAAAATAAAGATAGCTTGATTGTGTGTTTACATAAGATGATTTTTGTATAGGTTAAAAGTAAGCATCTTTAAGGAGTTCAAGAAAGAAATTGCCAAAATTTGAGAAATGAAAAATATTAAGCTCATATCTTGTTGCATTGAAGTAAATGTGAAGCAAGAACATAAAGACATCCACATCACTTAAGGACGCAATGCTAAAGAAGTTCTCAAGTTAGTCAAAAGGTATGACTTTTATTCTCATTGAAATAATAATGTAAAATCAAACTCTCAATGATGATGAATGAGAAAAAGAAGATCCATGTTTATATAAAAGTCTTATTAAAAGTGTACATAAGTTATATAAGATCATAATATATATATATATGATTGTATAGTAGAAGCCCTGCAATATATTGAGCTTGAGGCATAATTTAATTGGCTTTTGCAAGTACAAAATTAAGTGCACTCACAAAACTTCTTGTTTGAACCTAATTCTCTAAATATCTTCTAAATGGATTCTCAATATAAACATCCTTTTGAAGCTCATAATCATAATTGTAAAGATGATATCATGAGGCTCATCCATCAATACAAAGATATAATAATTACTAATATCATTCATGATGTAAACAAATGTCTCAATAGCTACATTACAATTAATTTCTTTTTGAACAATTGGTAGTCGACAGCCAGCGTAAAATTTGTCAAAATAATCATGACATGAATCCTTTAAATCATTGTGTTAATGCTAGGTCTCCAGGAAGCATGGCTGAATACAAAAAAAATGTCTAGAGCATCGGCGGATCGTGTTAAATAACAAGGGTTCCCACATTATGGACGGATGCGGGCAAAGAAGTTAGTCCATGAAACTAGAATTATATTAGGATCTTGGAATATAGGTACTCTTACAGGTAAATTAATGGAATTAATAGATATTATGGTTCATAGAAAGATAAATATGTTATGTGTTCAAGAACTAAATGGGTTGGTGAAGGCCAAGGAGATTGATAGTTTAGATTTTAAACTTTGGTATTCAGGTAAAAGTCGAACTAGAAATGGTGTAGGTGTGATTATAGATAAAAGTTTGAAGGATAATGTTATAAGTATTAATAGATGTGGAGATAGAATTATAGCTCTAAAGATTATCAATGTTATAAGTGTCTATGCTCCTCAAGTAGGTTTAGAGGTAAGCTCAAAAGAAAAATTTTGGAATGAACTAGAGTGATTAATACAAAAGATACCTCTTGAAGAAAAAATATTTATTGGGGGAGATTTAAATGGACATGTTGGTAGAGTGGTAGATGATTTTAAAGGTATTCATGGTGGTTATGGTTTTGGAGTGACTAATGAAGAAGGTAGGACTATATTAGATTTTGCTTTAGCTTATGATTTTGTGGTTGCTAATACTTTATTTAAGAAAAGAGATGAACATATTATTACTTATAAAATGGATCTAGTAAAACAGATTGATTATTTTCGATAAGAAAAATAAATCATTTAGATTGTAAAAATTGTAAGGTCATTCCAAGTCAAATTTTAAGTACCCAACATCGACTATTAGTTTTAGATTTTAAGATTAAAGGTTGTAAGAGAAAAATAAACTAAATTATTGTCCTAGGATTAGATGGGGACACTTAAAGAACACAAATAAAAATATTTTTAAGAGCAAACTATAAGAAATTAGAATTTGGGATGTTCATAAGGAAGCGTTATGTGGGAAAAATATCAAGTGAAATTAAGCAAGTTGCTAAAGATGTGCTTGGAGAATCAAAAGAAAAAGCTTCTTTTAATAAGAATAGTTGGTGGTGGAGTTAGAGTGTGCAAGAAAAGATAAGAAATAAGAAGCATTGTTATAAAACTTGGTTTAGATGTAAAAATTCGGAGAATTGGGAAAGATATAAAGTGGCCTGTAGAGATTCTAAGAAAGCAATATATGATGCAAAAAATTTAGCTTTTAGTGATTTATACAATAGATTAGATACCAAAGAAGGTGAAAGATGTATGTATAAGTTAGCCAAACAAAGAGATAGGAGAAGTAAAGACATAGTTCAAGTGAGGGGTATTAAGGATGAAAATAATAAAGTGCTTTTCTTAGAAAAAATATTGAAAATAGGTGGATGAGGTATTTTGATAAACTTTTTAATGAAGGATCTGAAAGTATGATTGATTTTAGCAACCTTAATACAATAGAGAATTTCATTTCTATCATTGTATTAGTAAATCTAAAGTTAGTGAAGCTTTAAAGAAAATGAAATGTGGAAAAGCAGTAGGACCGGATAATATTCCAATAGATGTGTGGAAATGTTTAGGAGATCAAGGAATTTCTTGGCTTACAAATCTTTTTAATGTTATTTTAAAGACTAAAAAGATGTCAGATGAGTGGAGAAAGAGTTTGTTGGTTCCTTTATTTAAGAATAAAGGTGATGCACAATAGTGTGCAAATTATAGAGGAATTAAGTTAATGTGCCATACATTAAAATTATGGGAGAGAGTAATTGAGCATAGGTTATGATGTGATACAGAAGTTTCTCACAATCAATTTGGTTTCATGCCAGGTAGATCTAAAACTAAATATATGGAGAGTAATTTTAGTTGAAGAAGTTTTAGTGATAATGTTGTGACTTTAGGTGATCAAGTCATTAATAAGAGTGAGCGATTCAGATATTTAGGCTCTATTGCTCAAAATGATGGTGAAATAAATGGAGATGTTATTAGTAGAATTCAAGTTGGATGGTTGAAGTGGAGGAATGCATCTGGCCTATTATGTGATAGAAAAGTTCCACTTAAACTTAAAGGAAAATTTTATAAGATGGTGGTAAGACCTGACTTATGGTGCGAATGTTGGCCAATAAAGAGAAGCATAAGACTAAGTTAAGTGTTACAGATGAGGATGCTCGGTGGATGAGTGGCTTTACTCTTAGAGATAGAATGCAAAATGAGTATGTTGAAAAGTTGGAGTAGCTCGGTGGTAGATAAGATTAGGAGAGTGGCAGATGGTTTGGCCACAAAAGCATCTAGTCCGATGACGATTATGAGATAGATGCATTAGATTTGCCTTATGTTAAGAAAGGTAGAGGTAGACCTAAAAAGACTTGGTTAAGATGTATAAAAAATGATCTTAGTATACTTGAATTAAATGAGAATTTGACACATAATAGGACACAATGGAGACAAAGGATTCATGTAGCCGACCTCACCTAGTGGGATTAAGGCTTGTTGTTGTTGTTGTTGTTGAACAATTGGTAAAGTCAACTTCAACTTTGCACTAACATTTGCAAAGGTATCTCTCTTGACTTCATCATTATAATTAGCAAGAAAATTAAGTAACACCATGCAATTTCCTTGACTATCTCATTTAAATGACTTCTCATGACCATGAAATGACAATCTTGATGTAAAAAGAATTAAATGCAATCAATAGAAGTAGTCAATATGATCCAATATTCTTTTTTTATTCATATCATCTTTACTCAAACCATACCCAGGACATAATTCTTGAGTCTTTACTAAGCCCTCACATTTTTTTTCTAGCTTTATTGTGATCAATATTATGCCTTTTCAAAATGTACTAGAATTTTTTTCTCTTCTAATTTTTAGACCCTTCACTTGTAATAAGTTTTGACTAGCTTAACTTCCTATAGCTTGCTCTTAAAACTCAGAAATGTAGTAATAAAGTAAAAATATAATGTTCTTTTAGCTGTGTGCACCAACCATTTAGACATATTTAAACCAATTTGAGTTAAACTTCCTTGCAACATTGTTACTCCTTGTTTGGAAGAAAGAAAAATTTTTTTGGCTAATTGGATCCTCTAATCAAATATGCTCATCGAACCCTATCCTTTTGTTAATATTATTGGTCTAAATCAAAGGTCAAGTTTCAGTGTTATAAATAGTTTATCAATATCATTCTTTTAGCCGTGTATGAGTTAGGACAATTAAACTCTAAATTTTGAATTATTTTTTGTATTTTAAATATGATGATTACATGCATGCATCTGCATATAAGACCAATAAAAGTAATATGGGATAGACTTTTCCTCACATATAAGAAAATTAATTTGGTAATCTTACATTAATACATGATTATAAACTATTTTTGTATCCAACCAACTGAATCAATTTCTAACATGTGCATATACTATACTAAAATCATTACAAACTACACTCACTTGGCAAAGAGTACACAAATATAAATGGCATTAATAAAATGATGCATGACTAATTTTCAAAATTCACTAGTGAAAATCATGACACAACGGGTGAGATAATAAAGTTAGCATTATTTTCTTCAAGCACATCTCTTATAAAAAAATAATATAGGAAATGTTTACATGTTGTGTCTTCTTCCTCTAAGGACTTAAAAGGCATAAAAATATTAGCTTTTGGACTCAAATGTAGACTGCACACAATCAAAGAGAAATACATTTAGAGTTTAAAGAAGCCATAGATAAGTGTGCCAAGAAGCCATCATCAAGTATGCCCAGAATCTGCTTACCTAGCTTTAAGAATATGTTGATTGAACAGTTTAGGAGAAGATTTGAGGGCTTATGCCTTAGAAATTTAGGATGATTTGTTCTAGTAGGATTGGCTAAGGTAGAAAGAACTAACCAAGGTCAAGGTTCAAAAATGATTTCAATAGTTGGGAAGCTCATAAAGAAACAATAGGAAGCTATTAGTATAAACTTAAAGTGCAATTAGTGTGAGCAAAAAAATGCATGCTAGCTAAGGTCATATGAAGAAGCATATGTAGGCAATTGACACTATATGGTTTGGATAGAAGCAAGAATAGAGATCATAAGGAAAGTGAAAACATGTATCATGTAATTCATGGGTTATTATAAATGAGATTGATCGTATGTGTGTGAAGAGGATAGTGGCCTTTATGTATGCAAACAAGAAGAGTGATGGACTCATCTTAAGAGAAATCAGATTATGATCGATTCTACCTCTTCACATTAATTAAAAGATAGTACTAAGTGCTTAATGTAGTTTTAGACTTTTTGTACTACCTTTCAAATTAATGAAATTTTAGTTTTGCTAAAAATATTGTGACGAATTCTAAGTCCTTAAGAACTATGTGATGTAGAACAAGAGTACCTTTTATGATATGATATTTATTACACCGATAATTCTTATATCCTCACAAATGAGTAATGATAAATGCACACTACTATTGAGCACATTCACAATATTATGAATTTAGTGAAGTTGAAAAGATTTTGATTAAAGTTATGTTAACCACACTAGAGATCTGAATCTTAAAAGTGCAAAAAAATAACTAAAAAGTTATGAATGATCTAACCTGTAGCAGATTTAAAATAACTACCAGCGAAGTAGGGATAAGTTGAAGTTGACCTCTACAAACAGTCCGTCATTATGGAGATCACGTTCCTTCCTTAGAAGTCCTTCTCTAAGGGTTGTGAGCTCACACACTCAAGTAGTCCGTCACTCAAGAGGAAAGCACAGAAGAATAGTAAAAGAAATTTAAGAAGATAACTTTTATTCCAAATCCAAGTGCCAAGCATTACAAGAGCCTCTTTATTTATAGGATTGAAAGAGAGAGTTAAGAATACTCAAACCTAACTCCAAACTCAAACCTAATACCATCATAACTAACACCACCTATTACCAAACCTACCACTCATTCCATACCTATCCAAAATGTCATACCTACTACAATGACTGATTGACATAATAAGAATAACCCAATACATATAAGCTCAAGACATATACAAAATATAAAAGCCCAATAATACATAACTTAAATTATAATAAAAGGTTCAATCATGTATTTAAGCTTTATGATGATGATGTCGATGATGATGATGATGCCCTACATCAGTACTCTCTGGCTTTAAAGGATTCTCCTCTGGAGAATGAAAATCCAAGTACTCTTATAATAATTGTGAGTCTAGTTGATGTAACTCATCAAATGTAAGCCATGAATCTTCAAGTGGAGAAAGACCTTTCCAACGAACGAGAAACCTTTGAGTGCCTCCATCAGATTTGATGATAATCTGGTATTCTAAAATTTGGTCTGGACGATGTGATCTTAAGCGATGAGATGGTATGGTAGTTGGTGATGTAGTATGAACCTGCATGCTAGTACTATTTATAAAGAGAATTGTGTTATCCATATCTTGCCCATAGTACAACGTTAAATCTGATACATTGAATATTGGAGAAATCCTAACATTCATTAGAAGATCTATTTCATAAGCATTATCATTTATCTTCCTTACAACATTATAAGGACCTGATCTCTTGAGAGTTAATTTCTTAAGAGTTCCAGTTGGAAATCTCTCAGGTCTAACTTTAACAAGAACTAAATCTCCCTCATTAAATTTTACATATCATCTATGTGCATCAACATTTGTTTTATATTTATCATAACTCAGAGTAAGTTTTTGTTAAATTTCATTATGTAAATCATGCATGCTTTGTGCAAATGAAGATGCAAATGCACTAGACCTATATGTTACAGGAAATTCAACAAGATCAATTAGTTTTCTTGGATCATAACCAGTTATAATATGAAAAGGACTCATACGGGTTGACCTATTAATTGAACTGTTATAAGCAAACTCTGTAGTAGGAAGAACTAGGTCCCAACTAGTAGTATGATCGGTCACTAGACACCTAAGTAAATTTCCTAAGCTTCTATTAACAACTTCAGTTTCTCCATCTATTTGAGGGTGGTAAACTATAGAAAATAAGAGTTTTCTGCCAATTTTTTTCCATAAAGTTTTCCAAAAATATCTCATAAACCTTACATCACGATGAGACACAATTGTCTTTGGAAGTCCATGTAAGTGAACTATCTCACAAAAGAAAATTATCACTATTTGTGTTGCATCTGATGTCTTATAGCATGGAATGAAGTGTGTCATTTTAGAAAATTGGTCAATAACTACTAGGATAGAGTCAAAATATTGTACAGTGCGAGATAATCCTAAGATGAAGTACATACTAAGATCTTTCCATGAATTATGGGGAATTGGGAGTGGTGCGTATAGACTATAATTTTATTTTCCACTTTTTTTTACTTGGCAAGTATGACATTGGGCAATGATACGAAGCAACATCTTTCTTAAGACTAGGCCAAAAGAACCTATCCTTCATCATAGCTATTGTCTTATCATGACCAAAATGACCAGACACACCTCCTAAATGAATTTCCTCAACAAGAAAATTTTGAAGTGATGAATCTGGGATACGTAGTTGTGTGCCATGAAAGAGATAACCATCTCATATTTGATGATCTAGACTATTAATTGAAACATCAAATTTCAAAGATTCAAAAATTTGTTGAAAATCTTTTCAATTAGGATAAACATCTTTAACCTTTTCAAATCATATTCTACTTAAGACATCCGCTACTATGTTCTCAGCACCAGATTTATGTTTAATAACAAACATATATTCTTGAAAAAATTGAACCCATTTTGCATGACGAGAACTAAGTTTCTTTTGGGTGTTTAGATATTTAAGCACTTCGTGATCAGAATAAAGTATAAATTCTCTTGAAAGAAGATAATGTCGCCAATAACGTAAAGTTTGGATGATAGCTTACCACTCACGATCATATGTGGAATATCATTGACGTGCTTCATTTAATTTTTCACTACAGAAAGCAATAAGATGACCGTCTTGTTTAAGAACACCTCCAATACTAACTCCAGAACCATCACATGATTCCCCAAATACTTTGTCAAATTTGGCAATTTTAATATCGATGGACTTGTTAAAAGTTCTTTAATTTTAGAGAAGGCATCAGCAGCTACCTTTGTCCAAATAAAGTCTCCTTTTTTAAGACATTGAGTTATCGGGGCCATAATAGTGCTAAATCCATGAATAAACTTTCGATAAAATTTGGCTAGCCCATGAAAACTATGTACATCATAAATTGTGGTTGGGGTAGGCCACTATTGAATAACCCTAATTTTTTTGGGATCAGTAGAGATGCCATCACAAGAAAGAATGAATCCTAAGAAGATTACTGAAGATATCATAAATGAGCATTTTTTTAAAGTGAACATATAGTCTTTCTTTATGAAGCACTTCAAAGACTTGTCATAAATGATTCTCATGATCCCTCTTAGTTTGACAAAAAATTAAAATATCATTAAAGTACACAACTAAAATTTTTCCAATGAACGATCGTAAGATATGAGTCATCACTCGCATAAATGTACTTGGAGCATTAGTCAATCCAAAAGGCATTACTAGCCATTCATATAAACCATCTTTGTCTTGAATGTTGTTTTCCATTCATCACCTTTTTCTCATACGAATTTGATGATATCCACTTCTAAGGTCAATTTTAGAGAAAGTTATTGATCTAGCCATCATATCTAACATGTCATCAAGTCTAGTATGGGGAACCTATATTTAATAGTGATTTTATTTATAGCACGACTATCTACACACATACACCAAGTACTATCTTACTTTAGGGTAAGAAGAACAGGCACTGCGCATGAAGATAAAC
Source organism: Cymbidium sinense (assembly GCA_021442155.1). Classification (NCBI taxonomy): domain Eukaryota; kingdom Viridiplantae; phylum Streptophyta; class Magnoliopsida; order Asparagales; family Orchidaceae; genus Cymbidium; species Cymbidium sinense. Next base: position 30,882,059 of record CM038224.1, read on the forward strand.
TTTCCCTGATAAATCCTTTTGCTAATAAATCATCCACTTGTAGGTTTAGCTCCGCATGCTCATTTGGGTTCATACGATAATGTGGCAAATTTGGGAGTGATAATCCAGGAACTAGCTCTATGGCATGTTGGATACTTCTTAATAGAGAAGCTCACCCGGAAGTTCTTCAGGACAAATATCTTGATAATCCAATAAAAGTTCACGTACTTCAGATGAGAATGATTTAACATAAAGTTGATTTTCAGAGGTTAGAACAACTAATGAAAAAATGATATTCCTATTAATATCTTATTGAAATTGACATTTATTCATAATATGTAGGGATTTTTTTTCTATGGGAGGAGAATTTTTTTGGTTGAAGTGGAGTGACCTCTTTAGGCTTAGCTAGATTTAAGACAATTCTCTTACCTTGAAATTAAAAGCATATGTATTAGATTGACCATAATTTGTGACATCCATATCAAAAAGCCAAGGTCTAACTAAAAGTATATGAGAAACATCCATCGGAAGAACATCACACCAAATTTTATATTATCCTAATTGAATGGGTACAAGATAACATTGAGATATAGAGATAGAGGTCTTATCTACCCAAGCAACCTTATAAGGCTGTGGGTGGGTCTCTAGGGTGAGCTTCATCCTAGCCAAAGTAAAGGTAGCAATAACATTCATGCAGCTGTCACTATCAATGATTAATTTACACATCTTTTCACCACTCTTAAAATGACTGTGAAAAATTGATGTGCACCTCCAATCAATATTAGCTCGTGGGATAGCTAACACACAATGCATAACAGCTATATGAGACTCATCTAATGCTTCTTCTACATCAGCTTGGGTGATGGATCCTAAGTGTAGTTAAGTAGTTATTAAGATTAAGAAAATTATGAAATTGATTAAAGAGTGTTAATTAATCATTATAATAGTAATGATAGTAAATAATAATAATTAGGACCCCTCTTTCAAAATATTTTTCAAGATTACCCTTAAGGTGCTTAATTAATAAATTAACTGATTAGATGAAATTTGAAAATGAAACCATCTTAATTAACTCATTTAATAAAAATATATTTAATTGACCCTCCTTATGTGCTTAGTTATTATAAGGATCATTAATGAAATTATGATTCTTCATTGGTGTGGGGAATTATAAAAGTAATTAGCTTAATCTTCTTAATTCAATTATTTATTAAACATGAGCTTAATTGCATCAGAATCCTTAGGACAACACAAATTTGATTTTCAAGCATATTATCATCATTTGTGAGCTCTTGCTTAATAATTAATCAAATTAAGATATTTTTGAGAAGGTAAATAAATGGATTATTACTGGGGCAAACTTAATTAATTCATAAAAGCCACTTAAATTCTCTTTAAATTTATTAACAAACAAATATGGATATAGGTTGAACACTAAGTATTGTTTCACCTCTTTAGGTTTCATCAACTTAAATATTCAAATTAAACATTAAAGAAACTTTGATTAGATTTAAGGGGTGCTTATCTAACTTGATTGTCCTTATATTCTACTGAAATAAAGTATGTTATGTGGTGATATTCAATTACTTTCTTTCAATTAGCATAAATGTGCATGCCATATGCTTCATGTATTCATGTTTTAAAGCAAAAAGAGTATGATTACATTTAAATTGAATGAGTTGGACAAATATTATCATATAGTGTGGTTATTGTCATTAATAAATCTCAAACAATTTTGAAATTGCATGTTAATTATGAATTTTAAATTATTGTTTATTATAAATAAATAATTATGTGAAAATGAAATGTTCATTTCCTAGTAATCAAAAGATGACAATTGATGGTTTTATTCCTATGTTTATACTTATATATTCATGTATTTGAGTTGGAAAATATATAATCTGGATATCCCAGGGATACAAGGCTTTAAGCAAGCCTAAGGAGGTCTTAGATAATATCACTTTCTTGGTTTAACAATAGCACATACTTGCTTAATTTCATTTATGTGCATGCATATATTAGAATATAAAGTGAAAACCTCTTTTTTCCATTAAGCTTTACATAAATTAAAGATATTTATATACAACTCTTTTCATGATTTTATTTCTATGTTTATGTTTATTTGTATTTGAATTGGCAAGTATAAAAGTCTAGACATCCAGAACACAAGGCTTTAAGCCCCAATGAGGAGATAATGTCACTTCCTTAAGTTTAGAATGAATACTTGCTTAAATTCCTTATACATGTTGCATGTGCTTAAATATCAAACAAAATCCCATTTTTCTATTAAATGATCAATATTATTAAGTGTAAAAATCAAATGTATATATATATTAATATATATATATATATATATATATATATATATATATATATATATATATATATATATATATATATATACTAAATCAAATATTGAAGAAACTAAAAAGGAAAGAATGTGGATATTATGAATAATAAAATGAAGTATTGGAGAATTTAAATAAATATATTTTGGAAAGGCTAAATAGAGGAGAATTTAATAAAAATAATTTCATTTAATTTTGAATAGTGATTAAAGCTTAATTAGGGTTTGAATATTTTCTTAATTAGCTTAATTTAGCACTAATTACTTGGGTAATTATTCCCAAACTTAGCATATTGATATAATGGGATGACCTCTACCTCCTATAATTTTATTGGGATTTTTTGGCCATGTAATTAAGGGAATTTAAATTATATCCTTAATTACCCTCTTAATCAATTTAATTATTATTAAAAATTTTAAACAATAAAATGTTAATTAATTTAACTTCATTAATCACTTATTAATAGTGAAATAATGAGGGAGGGTGATTAGTACCTATTTTTTAATTACTTTTCCAAATTCATTGCCTTAAAGAGAGTTAATTAATGAACGATTTAATTAAGAAATTAATTAACCAATGAATAGTGAAATTAAATCAAATTAAATTTATAATAACATTAGAAAATCAATATTTAAATTAAGGGTTCTTCGTTATGTGTTCAATAACATAAATACCTTTAAGAAAATTATGTTAAACACATAAGTGTGGAAAAAATTATAAGCATACTTAATTAGATTCTTTAATATAATTAATCTCTAATCATGAGCCAATTACATTAGGTCTTTTAGGCGCATTGTAATTTTATTTTTCTCATGTGCATATCATTTATGGCTCATGATTAAATGGTTAATGAAATTAAAAAAAGCATAAGAAAGGGTAATTAAATGGATTGTTTAATGGTTCAACTTAATTAACTTATAAAAACTACTTAATTATATTTCCTTAAACAAACTAAAATCATCAAAATGGGAATGGGGTAAAAAAAATTGTCAATTGATCTCTCCTCTATATGTTCAATCAAAATCCGAAATTAAATTGACAAGAAGCTTTGGTTTTCTTTAAATAATTTAATTTAATGTGATTGTCCTTAGGAATTAATGTAGTTGAATGAATTATGTGGAAATGTTTAGCTATTCTTTTTCAATCACCATAAATGTTGTATGTTATGTGACATCATGCATTCATATTTTCAAAATTAAAAGAAATTCACTTATGCAAAATTACAAGTGTTGGCTTAATCTTATTATATGTGTGGCTATTATCACTAATAAATTCAAATTTTTTTCAAAAGTTACAAATTGATAATAATATTTGGAGTGATAGTAGTTATGAATATATGTATAGGATTTGCATGTGTTTATAGCTTAAGCATGTGAAAGTGGTGCTTTCGTTCCTATGTTCATGTATGGATTTACATATATTTGAATGATAAAAAGTATATTGCCTAGACATCCACGAATACGAGGATTTAAGTAGCCCCAAAGAGGTCATTTAATATTATCTCTGGTTAACAAAGACACATACTTATTTAATTTCATTCATATGCATCTTTGAATTAGAATTTGGATAGAGATTTACACTTTACATGTATAAATAATTCAACCAAAAATATAATTTTTTGCATGATTTTCATCCTTTTAGTTGTATATACATTCATATGTATTTAAGATAACAAGTATATAGTCTGGTCATCTTGAGAATACGAGGCTTTAAGTATCCCCAAGAAGGTCATTTGATTATCTCACTTCCCTAGTTAAACAATGACACGTACTTGCTTATATCTTTTATACATGTGTGTATATTTGATTAGAGAATGAAAGTCCTCTTTTCTACTAAAAATAAATGCATCCATAATCATTTAAGTTAAAATATGTTGCATGTATAGGTATATCAAGTTTATGAGGAAAAACAAAAAAAAATGTAAAAATTAATAGAGATAATGGTGCAATTGCTATAACTCAATCAGAGATAAGAAAAGTTTGATATATAGATGTCAAAGATAAAAAGAACATAATTAAAATGATGGTCATAAATGATAAAAAGAATGAAGAAGTAGATATAATAATAACTCCAATAAATTTAGTAATAGAGATATGAATAAAAACCACAAATATAACAATTAGAAGAGAGAATAGTTAATTAAGCTATGACAACTCTTATATCAAATGTTGTAGTTATTAAAAGTTTGGCCATTGAGCTTTAACGTCAAATGTGCAATAGTAGAAGTATAACTTTGTAAAATACATGAGTTAAGATGATAAAACCATATTGTTTGGGTGCAAGGACAAAAATGAAGACCATGCAAATAATTACATGTATGTAGAAATAACCCGATTTTCAAGCACAATAAAGCAATAAGAAAAATAAACTTAATGGAGATCAAAGGCAAAGGTATAATTCTCAAACACTTTAGAGATCATTAATACATCCCAAATATGTACTTTATATCAAACATGAAAAATAATATTTTGAATTTGGGCCAATTATTAAAGATAAATTATTATATTGAATTAACAAAAAAAATCAATTTTTAAGATGAGAATATTTTGATAATTAAGGTGCCTATTTAAAAAATAAAATATTTTTTTCTAAAATTTGTAAAATTATGTAATAAAGTGTACAAAGATTGATATAGTGATTGATCATGGATATGACATTTATCATATAAATGCCTTGATTTGGGTAGCCTTGAACTTTACTTAATGAATGAGAAAGTGAGATGCTTATCTTACATCAACCAACAAATCAATTATCTGAAGGCTGTTTACTTGAAAAGCCATTTCAAAAAAGTTTTCCATAGTAGTCCAAATTAGGAGTTATAATTCCACTTGAGCATATGCAAATTATTTGTGACACTATTATACTAATATATTTTTAAAAAAACTATACAAAAAAATAAAAATATAATCAAAAGTGAGACGACGTCAAAAGAGTTTTATGCTAAAGTGTTTGCATATAATCTACTTAATAAAAGGTAGAAGAGGTTGTAAGAGAATAATAATAAGATCCCATGAAAGCTCACCTTTAATAATACCTTCAAGTGATAGATCAAATGAGAATACACTAATCAACAACCAAGGTGACATTCTACTTCTTGTCTGTTCAATGAAAGTAAGAAGTGAGTAAATACTATGAGCATATTACACTTCCTCAAGCATACAAGAAGATTCAAGCTAAATTGGTACACAAAGTGAAAAACAATACTAAAATAGATATGAAGAGATATTAAATAAGATTAATGACTAAAGGATAGATTTAAAAAAATGGAATTAACTATGAAGAAATATATGCACATATCACTAATTTTAAAACTATTAGACTAATCATTTTTTAGAAGCTTGGTATAAATGAAAATATATCACATGAATGTGAATTCTACTTTTATAAATGTAGTTCTTGAAAAAATGTTATATATTAAATAACCCTTGGGAAACCAAGTGAAATAATAAGAAGAGAAATAATTGAGGTTAAAGAAGCCTTGTATGGCCTAAAGCAAGATCTAATAGCTTAAAACACTTAAATCTTTAAAATAAAGATAGTTTGATTGTGTGTTTATATAAGATGATTTTGGTATATTAAAAGTAAGCATCTTTATGGAGTTCAAGAAAGAAATTGCTAAAATTTGATAAATGAAAAATATTAAGCTCGTATCTTGTTGCATTGAAGTAAATGTGATGCAAGAACATAAAGACATTCACATCACTTAAGGAGGAAATGCTAAAGAAGTTCTCAAGTCAAAGGTATGACTTTTATTCTCATTGAAATAATAATGTGAAATCAAACTGTCAATGATGATGAATGAGAAAAAGAAGATCCATGTTTATATAAAAGTCATTAAAAGTGTACATATATAATTAATATATATAATATATATATATATATATATATATATATATATATATATATATATATATATATATATATATATATATATATATATATATATATATATATATATATATATATATATATATATATATATATATATATATATATATAGTAGAAGCTCTACAATATATTGAGGTTGAGGCATAATTTAATTGGCTTTTGCAAGTAAATTTGTTTCTTTTTACTTTTTTATGATTACTGATCTTTCCAAAGTACAAAATTAAGTGCACTCACAAAACTTCTTGTTTGAACCTAATTCTCTAAATATCTTCTAAATGGATTCTCAATATAAACATCCTTTTGAAGCTCATAATTATAATTGTAAAGATGATATCATGAGGCTCATCCATCAATACAAAGATGTAATAATTACTAATATCATTCATGATGTAAACAAATGTCCCAATAGCTACATTACAATTAATTTCTTTGTTGAACAATTGGTAAAGTCAACTTCAACTTTGCACGAACATTTGCAAAGGTATCTCTCTTGAATTCATCATTATAATTAGCAAGAAAATTAAGTAACACCATGCAATTTCCTTGACTATCTGATTTAAATGACTTCTCATGACCATGAAATGACAATCTTGATGTAAAAAGAGTTAAAGGTAATCATAATAGAAGTAGTCAATATGATCCAATATTCTTTTTTTATTCATCTCATCTTTACTCAAACCATACCAAGGACATAATTCTTGAGTCTTTACTAAGCCCTCAATTATTTTCTAGCTTTATTGTGATCAATATTATGCCTTTTCCATATGTACTAGAATTTTTTTCTCTTCCAATTTTTAGACCCTTCCCTTGTAATAAGTTTTGACTAGCTTAACTATAGCTTGCTCTTAAAACTCAGAAATGTAGTAATAAAGTAAAAATATAATGTTCTTTTAGCTGTGTGCACCAACCATTTAGACATATTTAAACCAATTTGAATTAAACTTCCTTGCAACATTGTTACTCATGCTTTTGAAGAAAGAAAATTTTTTTGGCTAATTGGATCCTCTAATCAAAGATGCTCATCGAACCCTATCCTTTTGTTAACATTATTGGTCTAAATCAAAGGTCAAGTTTCAGCGCTATAAATAGTTTATCAATATCATTCTTTTAGCCGTGTATGTGTTAGGACAATTAAACTCTAAATTTTGAATTCTTTTTTTTATTTTAAATAAGATGATTACATGCATGTATCTACATATAAGACCAATAAAAGTAATATGGGATAGACTTTTCCTCACATATAAGAAAATTAATTTGGTAATCTTACATTAATACATGATTATAAATTATTTTTGTATCCAACCAAATGAATCAATTTCTAACATGTGCATATACTATACTAAAATCATTACAAACTACACTCACTTGGCAAAGAATACACAAATATAAATGGAATTAATAAAATGATGCATGACTAATTTTCAAAATTCACTAGTGAAAATCATGACTCAACGGGTGAGTTAATAAAGTTAGCATCATTTTCTTCAAGCACATCTCTTATAAAAATGTAATATAGGAAATGTTTACATGTTGTGTCTTCTTCCTCTAAGGACTTAAAAAGCATAAAAATATTAGCTAATGGACACAATTGTAGACTGCACACAATCAAAGAAAAATCTATTTAGAGTTTAAATAAGCCATAGATAAGTGTGTCAAGAATCCATCATCAAGTGTGCCCAGAATCTGCTTACCTGGCTTTAAGAATATGTTGATTGAACAGTTTAGGAGAAGATTTGAGGGCTTATGCCTTAGAAATTTAGGATATTTTGTTCTAGTAGGATTGGCTGAGGTAGAAAGAACTAACCAAGGTCAAGGTTCAAAAATGATTTCAATTGTTGGGAAGCTCATAAAGAAATAATAGGAAGCTATTAGTATAAACTTAAAGTGCAATTAGTGAGTGAAAAAAAATGCATGCTAAGGTCATATGAAGAAGCATATAGTACACAATATATATGATTTGGATAGAAGCAAGAATAGAGATCATAAGGAAAGTGCGAGTAACATGTATCATGTAATTCATGGGTTATTATAAATGAGATTGATCGTATGTGTGTGTGAAGAGGATAGTGGCCTTTATGTATGCAAACACGAAGAGTGATGGACTCATCTTAAGAGAAATCAGATTATGATCGATTCTTAATGTAGTTTTAGACTTTTTGTACTACCTTTAAAATTAATGAAATTTTAGTTTTGCTAAAAATATTGTGATGAATTCTAAGTCCTTAAGAACTATGTGATGTAGGACAAGAGTGCCTTTTATGATATGATATTTATTACGCTGATAATTCTTAAATCTTCACAAAAGAGTAATGATAAATGCACACTACTATTGAGCACATTCACAATATTGAATTTGGTGAAGTTGAAAATATTTTGATTAAAGTTATGTTAACCACACTAGAGATATGAATCTTATAAGTGCAAAGAAATAACTAAAAGTTATAAACGACCTAACCTGTAGCAGATTTAAAATAACTACCAGCGAAGTAGGGATAAGTTGAAGTTGACCTCTACCAACAGTCTATCGTTATGGAGATCATGTTCCTTCCTTAGAAGTCCTGCTCTAAGGGTTGTGAGCTCACACACTCAAGTAGTCCATCACTCAAGAGGAAAGTACCAGAAGAATAGTAAAAGAAATTTAAGAAGATAACTTTTATTCCAAATCCAAGTGCCAAGCATTACAAGAGCCTCCCTATTTATAGGATTGAAAGAGAAAGTTAAGAATACTCAAACCTAACTCCAAACTCAAACCTAATACCATCATAACTATGCCTACCACCACCTATTACCAAACCTACCACTCATTCCATACCTACCCAAAATGTCATACCTACTACAATGACTCATGGACCATGACATAAGAATAACCCAATACATATAAGCTCAAGACATATACAAAATATAAAAGCCCAATAATATATAACTTATATTATAATAAAAGGATCAATCATGGATTTAAGCTTTATGATGATGATGTCGACGATGATGATGATGATGCCCTACATCAACACTCTCTGGCTTTAAAGGTTTCTCCTCTTGAGAATGAAAATCCAAGTACTCTTGTAATAATTGTGAGTCTAGTTGATGTAACTCATCAAATGTAAGCCATGAATCTTCAAGTGGAGAAAGACCTTTCCAACTAACGAAACCTTTGAGTGTCTCCATCGATTTGATGATAATGGTATTCTAAAATTTGTCGATCGATGTGATCTTAAGCGACGAGATAGTATGGTAGTGGGTGATGAAGTATGAACTTGCATGTTAGTACTATTTGTAGAGGGAATAGTGTTATCCATGTCTTGCCCATAGTACAATGTTAAATCTGATACATTGAATATTGGAGAAATCCCAACATTCATTAGAAGATCTATTTCATAAGCATTACCATTTATCTTCCTTACAACATTATAAGGACCAGATCTCTTGAGAGTTAATTTCTTAAGAGTTCCAGTTAGAAATCTCTCAGGTCTAACTTTGATAAGAACTAAATCTCCCTTATTAAATTTTACATATCGTCTATGTGCATCAATATTAGTTTTATTTATCATAACTTAGAGTAAGTTTTTGTTAAATTTCATTATGTAAATCATGCATGCTTTATGCAAATGAAGATGCAAATGCACTAGAACTATATGTTACAGGCAATTCAACAAGATCAATTAGTTTTTTTGGATCATAACCAATTATAATATGAAAAGAATGCATACGAGTTGACCTATTAATTGAACTATTATAAGCAAACTCTGTAGTAGGAAGAACTAAGCCCCAACTAGTAGTATGATCGATCACAAGTCACCTAAGTAATTTCCTAAGCTTCTATTAACAACTTCAATTTCTCCATCTATTTGAGGGTGGTAAGCTATAGAAAATAAGAGTTTTTTACCAATTTTTTTTCATAAAGTTTTCCAAAAATAGCTCATAAACCTTACATCACGATTAGACACAATTGTCTTAGGAAGTCCATGTAAGCGAACTATCTCACGAAAGGAAATTATCGTTATATGTGATGCATCTGATGTCTTATAACATGGAATGAAGTGTGCCATTTTAGAAAATCGGTCAACAAGTACTAGGATAGATTCAAAATATTGAATGCGAGATAATCCTAAGATGAAGTCCATAATAAGATCTTCCCATGAATTGTGGGAATTGGGAGTGGTTTTCATAGACTATAATTTTATTTTCCACTTTTTTCTACTTGGCAAGTATGACATTGGGCAATGATACAAGCAACATCTTTCTTAAGACTAGGCCAAAAGAACCTATCCTTCATCATAGATATTTTCTTATCATGACCAAAATGACCAGACACACCTCCTAAATGAATTTCCTCAACAATAAAATTTTGAAGTGATGAATCTGGGATACATAGTTGTGCACCATGAAAGAGATAAACATCTCATATTTGATGATCTAGACTATTAATTGAAACATCAAATTTCAAAGATTCAAAAATTTGTTGAAAATCTTTACAATTAGGATAAACATCTTTAACCTTTTCGAATCTGGTAACCTTCACACTAACATATTTAATAATGTACATATTCTATTTAAGGCATCCACTACTATATTCTCTGCACCAAATTTATGTTTAATAACAAACATATATTCTTGAAGAAATTGAACCCATTTTGCATGACGAGAACTAAGTTTCTTTTGGGTCTTCAGATATTTAAGCACTTCGTGATCAGAATAAAGTATAAATTCTCATGAAAGAAGATAATGTCGCCAATAACATAAAGTTTGGATGATAGCTTACAGCTCACAATCATATGTGGAATATCATTGACATGCTTCATTTAATTTTTCTTTACAGAAAGCAATAAGATGACCTTCTTGTTTAAGAACACCTCTAATAGCAACTCCAAGCATCACATGATACCCCCAACTACTTTGTCAAAATTTGGCAATTTTAATATCGATGGACTTGTTAAAAGTTCTTTAATTTTAGAGAAGGCATCAGCAGTTGCCTTTGTCCAAATAAAGTCTCCTTTTTTAAGACATTGAGTTATCGGGGCCATAATAGTGCTAAATCCACGAAGAAACCTTCGATAAAATTTGGCGAGCCCATGAAAACTATGTACATCTTGAATTATGGTTGGGGTAGGCCACTATTGAATAACCCTAATTTTTTCGGGATCAGCAGAGATGCCATCACAAGAAAGAATGAATCCTAAGAAGATTACTAAAGATATCATAAATGAGCATTTTTTAAAGTGAACATATAGTCTTTCTTTATGAAGCACTTCAAAGACTTGTCATAAATGATTCTCATGATTGCTCTTAGTTTGACAAAAAATTAAAATATCATTAAAGTACACAACTAAAATTTTTCCAATGAATGACCGTAAGATATGAGTCATCACTCGCATAAATGTACTTGGAGCATTAGTCAATCCAAAAGGCATTACTATCCATTCATACAAACCATCTTTGCCTTGAATGTTGTTTTCCATTCATCACCTTTTCTCATACGAATTTGATGATATCCACTTCTAAGGTCAATTTTTGAGAAAACTATTGAGCCATCATATCTAACATGTCATCAAGTCTAGGTATGGGGAACCTATATTTAATAGTGATTTTATTTATAGCACAACTATCTACACACATACGCCAAGTACCATCTTACTTTAGGGTAAGAAGAACAGGCACTGCGCATGAAGATAAACTTTCCCTGATAAATCCTTTTGCTAATAAATCATCCACTTGTAGTTTTAGCTCCGCATGTTCATTTGGGTTCATACAATAATGTGGAAAATTTGGGAGTGATAATCCAGGAACTAGCTCTATGGCATGTTGGATACTTCTTAATGGGGAAGCTCACTTGAAAGATCTTTAGGACAAATATCTTGACATTCCAATAAAAGTTCACGCACTTCAGAAGAGAATGATTTAACACAAAGTTTATTTTCAGAGGTTAGAACAACTAATGAAAAAATGATATTCCCATTAATCTCTTATTGAAATTGACATTTATTAATAATATGTAGGGATTTTTTTTCTATGGGAGGAGAAGAATTTTTCTTGTTGAAGTGGAGTGACCTCTTTTGGCTTACCTAGATTTAAGACAATTCTCTTACCTTGAAATTAAAAGCATATGTATTAGATTGCCCATAGTTTGTGACATCCATATCAAAAAGCAAAGGTCTACCTAAAAGTATATGAGCAACATCCATCGAAAGAACATCACACCAAATTTTATCACTATAATATCCTAATTGAATGAGTACAAGATAACATTGAGATATAGAGATAGAGGTCTTATCTACCCAAGCAACCTTATAAGGCTGTGGGTGGGTCTCTAGGGTGAGCTTCATCCTAGACAAAGTAAATGTAGCAATAACATTCATGCAACTGTCACTATCAATGATTAATTTACACATCTTTTCACCACACTTAAAATAATTGTGGAAAATTGATGTGCACCTCCAATCAATATTAGCTCGTGGGATAGCTAACACACAACACATAACAGCTATATTAGACTCATCTAATGCTTCTTCTGCATCACTAGCTTCTTCACAAGGGTCAACTACAATTTGATTATCATTATTTTATTTTGTTGATCCTCATTTTCATAATCTAATGTAAGTTTCGACGAGGATAAGTACTTGCATAATGACCAAGTTTACCACATGTAAAATAAGTAATGCTAGAAGTCTTAGAATCGGATGTTCCCACTAAAGTTTTTCCTTTTGTTTCACTAAGTCCTTTAGGAACTGCTATAGTAGGAGGGGTAACACGCGATTGAGAGTTATTTCAAGATGAAGTTGTGAATCACTTATAAGGTTGTGATCTAAGATATTGTTCAATTTGATTAGCCACTCGAAATGCATCCTCACGAAAATAAATTTCTCAGGTTATCATTTCATTACAAATATTAGTTCGTAAGCCAGATCTAAATCTAGAGATTATGGTGCAGTGATCCTCTCTAACATATCAACGGATCATCAATTCATCAAACCGTGTCATATACTCAACAATAGTTAAAGATCCTTATTTAAGCATAGTTATTTCATCCATAAGTTGATCATGAAAATTTAATGGAACATATTTTTGCTTTAAAACTTTTTTCATCTCATCCCAAGAAGCAATAGGTGGTTGTCCCAATCATTGAAATTTTTGTTGAGATTAATCCAATAAGTCTTAGCCTTGCTAGTTAATTTCATGCAGGCAAAATGAACTTGTCTTTTTTCCGACATGGGCATCCAATCAAAATATTGGTCCATATCTACTAACCAATCTAAGAAAATTTTAGGATCAAGTCGACCATCAAAAGTAGGTGGATCAATTTTAACCCTACAAATAACATCATCATCTGGTTCTCTAAGTGTACGACATGGGGCAACAAAATTAGATAATGGCTCTTCATAATGTCGAGGATAATGCTCAGAAGGAGCTCAATGAGCACAACCTTCATCTCATCTTAATTGTCTTCCTATTCGATGAGGTGGGTGAGAAAGCACCTCATCAGACTCGGGATATTCATTAAAGTTGTTCATAGGGCAATAATGGAGTCTAATAGGAGAATGTGGATGAGGCGGGAGAGGAAGAGGAATCGGATCGACAGGATGACCTTCCCTCTCTTCAAGTTGGTGTTCTAGGATTGGGTTAGTTTCTAGTGAATGTGTTGTAAGCCTACTAACTTTTTGTTCTAAGGCTTCAAATCTTTTTTGGAATTCATTATAGGTTTATTGGTGCATAAGGGCAAGCTTTTCTATTTTTTTTCTAGCAAAAATTCATAGGAATCATGTTTTTCATCTAAAGATTGGTCTGGATATCTAAGATCACTACGAGTTTACATGATGATATTCTTTTAAAATTTTAATATAAGCAAATATTTAATTAATTTTTTAAACAAATATGCAATGTAATGAAAATCAAAGACATGATTAAAAAAGTAAGTAAATGCTCTAATTAGATAAAAATTTTGTATGTTTTTTAACAATGAATTACAAGATTACTCTAATGCAAAAATAATACTCAAAATAAAACAAGATGTTTCCAAAGAAACATACTTGCTCTGATACCAAATATGATGTAGGACAAGAGTGCCTTTTATGATATGATATTTATTACACCGATAGTTCTTAAATCCAAACAAAAGAGTAATGATAAATGCACACTACTATTGAGCACATTCATAATATTATGAATTTAGTGAAGTTGAAAAGATTTTGATTAAAGTTATGTTAACCACACTAGAGATCTGAATCTTGTAAGTGCAAAGAAATAAATGAAAATTTATGAACGATCTAACCTGTAGCAAATTTAAAATAACCAGCAGCGAAGCGGGGATAAGTTGAAGTCGACCTCTACAAATAGTCCATCGTTGTGGAGATCTCCTTCTCTAAGGGTTGTGAGCTCACACAATCAAGTAATCCATCACTCAAAAGGAAATTACACAGAAGAATAGTAAAAGAAATTTAGGAAGATAACTTTTATTCCAAATCCAAGTGCCAAGCATTACAAGAGCCTCCCTATTTATAGGATTGAAAGAGAGAGTTAAGAATACTCAAACCAAACTCCAAACTCAAATCTAACTCCAAACTCAAACCTAACACCATCATAACTATACCTACCACCACCTACTACCAAACCTACCACCATTATCAAACTTACCACTCATTCCATACCTACGCAAAATGTCATACCTATTACAATGACTCATGGGCCATGACATAAGAATAGCCCAATGCATATAAGCTCAAGACATAAACAAAATATAAAGGCCCAATAATACATAACTTAAATTATAACAAAAGGCCCAATCATGGATTTAAGTTTTATGATGATGACGTCGACGACGGTGATGATGATGCCCTGCATCACTATGAAAAGGAGATGTTCTATGCACTAGGGTGAGAGGACCGAGAGAATAAATATAGGAGAGGATGAGGTGGCATTCAATCATAACTCTAATATATTGTGGAAGGCT
Organism: Cymbidium sinense; assembly: GCA_021442155.1. Lineage (NCBI taxonomy): Eukaryota > Viridiplantae > Streptophyta > Magnoliopsida > Asparagales > Orchidaceae > Cymbidium > Cymbidium sinense. Next base: position 30,897,215 of record CM038224.1, read on the forward strand.
CAAATAATAACATGATTCATTCATTATGAAATTTTGCGTATATAGATTTGCATAAAGTTACAAAAAGTAGGTTTTAAATTTTAAATATGGACAAAAAACACTATACTAGAAAATTTAAGATTTTTAATTTAGGATAACTTTTTCGTTAAAAAAAAAATATTGTCATTTAATTAAAATTTTAACCTATTTTATTTATTTTGTTTTTATAAGTAATATAAATTTGGATATTTTGAAATTATTAAAAATAACTTGCTAACATTATCTTCATTTGGCTATCACAACTATCAAAAGTTGTCACTATTAGTAGTCAAATATTATTAGTGGTGACTACCATAACTCCATTAATGCACATTGTTGTTCATCATCATTGTTGTAGCTAGCTGCCACGACAATATTACTATCCCTTCAACTACCACAATTGCTTCTTGTTGACGATCTTCCCCACAATCACATAAATAAATAAAAAAGAGGTTTTCAAAATGCCAAATATGTTTAATTTCAAGAAAGAATTTAAAAAAAATAGAATTATAAACAAAAATAAAACATAAAAAAGATCTCAAACAATGCCAAAGTAGATAAAAGGGGGTTACAAAAAATAGTTTTGTATTCAATATAAGTAATAACTTATTAATATTCTTACTCCTCTTTCTCATTATGAAAGTGCACATATCCACCAATGATTTGTTAGGTGTAAACAAAAACTTGAAACAATAACATAGAAAATTATGTTTTTCCTTTGGAAAAGTTTGTTGTGAGTATTCAAAGTACATATTAACTATTACTTGCTAATTTAGTTATCATTAGAACTCAATTTCCTTCAAAAAAACAACTTATCGGAAAATTTTTGATATATTTGATCACAAATTCAAAATTTTAACCTCAAGATTTTTTATTAAAAGCCTAAGTTATAAACTATTAAATTAGAATGACTTGCCAACTTTTTGCAATATTTTCTTGCCTTTGTCCAGACAAAATCTTAAGAAATGACAAAATCAATAATTATTTATACTATCATAACAACTTTATGAAAATTATCTCGAAAATGCCCTTATTTTGTCCTTAAAAAAAATATTAATCCACGACAAAATATATATTTTTCAACTATTTTCTTTTTCTTTTTTCCTTGTTTCAATTTTATATTTTATCATTTCCTGTTTCAAAATATTAGTCACTGTTATACAAATTATATTTATCTTATCCTTAGCGCCTATTTTCAGCCCTATGTGGGATAATATATTCCATTGATCTGAAAAGAGATTCCACAACTGCAAAGCAGCATGCAATAGAGATGTGGATTCAAAGGCCAGTTGCCTAAGAATCCATAAGGTCTTAATGATATGAGAAGTTTTATCAGTAGAAGACCAAATAATTTTTAATCATAGGCATCAAAATGGAATCCATAAGGCTATGGAGTTGTTAATTTCATCCAAGAAAAGTTTAAGTAATTTATTAAGTTCATCAAAGGGATTCCTGGAGTTGGACTACATTACCAACCATCCATCTAATGTCCTTAATTCCCATAGTGATGAAGGGAGGTTTAGTAGGGCCGATTAAGCAATATTGTAGCAACATCTGATTTCGATTTATTTCTTTTCTTTGGGACTTTCCATTATAAATATCATCAATGCAACAACATTTTTTTTCTCAAGTTTTGAACACAAGAAAATATAAGGATTTGAAATCACAGAAGGTACAAATAATTAAAAATGGGAAGACTCTTGGAAAGCCAAGCATTTTGACTTTCTTAAATAAAGAAAGGGGCACTGTATTATTTACATTATCTATCCATCTATCCATCAAAATCAATATTAACCCCTTAATTATTATTTATATTTTGCATAATAATTATTATAAAATTTTATCAAATATTAAGTAATATTTGACAAAATCATTGAAATTATCTTGTAGATATAAAAATAATAATCACTCGGTATCAAGAAAATTTAATCTGAAAAAATATACTAATATTATCTTTGTTGAATTGTTCAACCATTTGCTACTATATAAAGCACAATCCCTAACTCACTCAAAATCTTTTTTTAATCATTCGTCACAGTGGATTCTCCCATGGATTTTCTGCTTTCTGCTATCTTCATCCTCACTGTAATTAGCTACTCATCTACAAATATATTTACATCTATCTATCTATATGTATATCTGAATGGATGGATTATTTGACGTCCTAAATATGTTTTGCCAAAATTTATTCTTTCGAGTAATTGTCGCAGCTTACAAGTGCTCATGCAAGGACACACGAAGCAATGTCTGCTCTAACTTACTGGCGTAGTATCCTTCCCCAAACTCCCATCCCTACCAGCATCCTCCAGCGCCTACCCCAAGGTCCTCTCTCTCTCTCTTCTCCCTCTCCTATAAGGCTTGTAATATGTAACATACTCGCAAGGTCAGTGTTTATACATGCCCTTGCAAGTACGCTCTGAATAATTTATTGTGATGTTATTATAGAGCATAAATTAAAACGATCGCTCAAAATAAAAATATATGATTTTAAGTCAAATATAGGTTGGCTTCAGTAAAAAATTGTTAGTTATAAATCAATTTTAAAATATTATGAAAAAATTAAACCTATTTAAAATTATTGAAGTATAAGCAAACTGTTATTAATTAGTAGCATTAAAAATGATAGGATGTAATATTAATTTGATGATATTATTATGAATAAATTATTATATATGAGGAAATCAATTTTCAGTATATAATAACTAATTATAATATACACACACCACTAAATTAGATAAAATTAAATATAAATAAATTTGCGATATACATAACTATAAAATTACATTTTAAATTGTTTTTAAGTATGTTTTTATTATTCATAAGATTTCTTTTTATAATTTTATGCAACTAATTTACCATAAGATTTACTAGATTCATTCATTAAGCTATCTAAAGACATTTGATTTTCACTTAAGCAATAAGAAAAACATTTAAGGTTATCCTTCAAGTGAACAGCCTTCAGATAAGCTTGGTGAAACACATTTCATTTAAATGATTACCATAAAATAATTAATTAGAAAAATATTTTGCAAATAGTTAACTAATATTAAACAATTTTTTATCATTAAATCAATAATTAGTTCCACATGGCCTCAAAGATCAATTAAAAAGGTGATCGATTATAACAAAAATGTGGTCAAGGAAATGGGTTAGCCTAACTCAAGTACCTACATGTAGAACAAGATACAACACAGAACTGGCACTAAAATCTAATGACACATCAATGACTCATAATACAAATGTCAAAATGCATAAAATAACTCGGTATGAATAGTACAAATGTCATATAGAAAATAACATGAGAAATGTCTTAGGAAAAATGTACTTGTTTTTTTTTTATTATGTTGATAATGTTGATGTCTTGACATTAATATAAAGTATTAAAAATACTATGGAACACTGCTTTGATTTCAAAACTCTCACATGATTGTTATTTATGTAAATTCAAACTAATTGGAGCTATTTTCATCAACTTACAAATTATAATTTAGAATGCTTCTTCTAAAAAAAAAAACTTTGTTCTTTTGACAACAGAAAAGATGATGCACTCTTTTGAATTGAAAAAGGCACCAACTATCTTCATTAGTTACATGTGTGCAGCCACTGAGGAACAAATCCACAATGACCCAAACACTCCACTATTCTTTCTAAAAGATAGCTTAAACCCTGGCACAATTATGTCTCTAGACCTCACCAAGATTACCTCAACCATGCCCTTCCTCCCTATCGATAAGGCCAAGGCTACACCTTTCACTTCCTCAAAACTCCCTGAAATTCTTAGCTACTTTGGCATCCAGCATGGATCAGCAGAGGCTGTAGCCATGCAACAAAGTTTGGCAGAGTGTGAGGAGTTACCCCTCGATGGTGAGAGAAAGCGGTGTGTTACGTCCATGGAAGACATGGTGGAGTTCATTGAGGCTAAACTAGGCTAAGATGTGGAACTATTGAGACTTCTATGATAGTGGTAATGATGGGGTGCCATCGAGCCAAAAGTATGTGGTGGGACCCAAAGGAGGGAGGCGCATGGTGAGTGCTAAGTGTCTTCTAAATTAATCATGAAGTTAATCAAACTATAAATATATTTTTAATTTGAAATAATATATATATAGGATGCGGAAGCACTAGTCTCTTGTCATCCAGAACCATACCCAAGAGCATTATATTATTGTCACACAACGATGAACATTGAAGCATATAAAGTGCAATTGTTCGGGGAAGATGGAGTGATGGCGGATGCTATAGCGACATGCCACACAAACACCTCAGAATGGAACCCAAATTATGCAGGTTTCAAAATATTGAACGTGATGCCGGGAACTGAACCGATTTGTCATTTTCTACCTGAAGGCCACCTTATCTTTATTAGCTTGTCAAAGACAAATACTTCTATGCTTTAAGAGGCATCTTCCATATTAATAGTATTTTAGTGTCCATGCTTATGTTATGTCTATATTGTATGAATCAATATTTCTAAATAATGTGGGTGGTCTGAATGTTGTTGATGTGAATTGTATGATTATTATGCATGAATGTTCTCATGCAAATTAAGAATTGCCTTATATTATATGTCTTGTTGAGTTTGTTGATTTTGAATAATACAAAAAAGCATGGATTTATCAATCAACTAAAAATAAAAATAAAAAATCATGAAAAAAATGTTTATTAATGCTTATTATTTTATGCAAATAGTTTATTATTATATATATATATATATATATATATATATATATATATATATATATATATATATATATGTGTGTGTGTGTGTGTGTGTGTGTGTGTCAAATTTCTTTTGCAATTTTATGGGAGGTAAAGTATAATTCTCATATGCTCAAAGAATAAAGTCCATGAATTCATCTCAAATATTTACTTATCAAATATGAAGAATAATATTTTGGGTTTGGGCTAATTATTAGAGAAAGGATATGATATTAACTTAATGTAAAACAATTATTTTTATGATATAATAGAAAATAAATTGATTAATGAGGTACCTATTTAAATAGTATAATATTTTTCTAAAATATTTTATGTGATGTTAAAAAGAATTTAAAGGGTTTCTATAAGGATTAATCATGGCTATTCCATCTATGATAAGAACACCTTAACTTCAATAGCCTTAAATTTTAATCATAGAAAGAGACGGTGAGAGGCTTATGTTGCAAAACCAAAGCTATCAATTATTTTGAAGTGGTTTACTTGAGAAGCCATCACAGCAAAGTTATTTATAAAAGTCAAGATCAAGATCTATAAAGGCACTTAATATAATGCACACTAATATTTATGGCTCTTTTAGACTGATATCTTTTGAAAATAATCTAATTATTATGAACATAATTCAAAACTTAACTTAAAGTATGAAGATGTCAAAGGAATTTTATTCTAAAGTGATCAAGTAACTTAATTAATACTCCCCTACAATATTAAATTCAGGATTGGATAGAACTTATACTATGGTAAATATTATCATTTTTCATATTTTTTTTAATATGATATGTTCTTCATGCTTTGGTTGTCTTTTACTTATGCCTAACATGTTTCTTTACCAATCATCTCAGTATTAAAGATGACTTTATGTTGAAAAGTTTAACAAAGTTTAATTCATTTAAGAAATCTAAGTGGGCCTTTCTAAATAAAGCTTCAATAAACTCTTTCTTGAAATTGCTAGTTCTGCAGCATAAAATGTAACTAGGCAATGGTATCTTCTTGGAAATATTTATAATGTGACTATGATAGTCCATACGTGTAAAATCACACAGTTGTCCTAAGTAATAAGGAGTGAGTATAGTATGATCCTATGATAATTGCACTCAATTATCAAAATTAGGTTGATTAGATGTTATTTGGATCGTAAAATTAAGGCACTGAGGAAAAACTAAAATCTTCTCCTAGATTATGATAGTTGTTAACCTTTTTGATAAATTCTTAAAGTTCTTAACTTCTTGTTTTCCTTTCACAACATACCTATATTCCAATAATAAATTCAATACATGAAATATTTGTTAAGGTGCTTTGAATTTTAAAGGGGCATTTAATTCATGAAGAACTAAAAAAATATGTGGAAAACTTGTAAATGAACATTGCTACAATTAAAGAAAGAATGAGAAGATAGAAAAAAACTCAAAAATATAGCAATAAGAAAGTCTTCTTTGCTACCTTCGATATTTTCTCTTGAATCTCTCTAATTGGCTTCTCCAAAAACATGAAGAAATATTCATAATTTTTCTCTTAGGACCCTCCAAAAATTGTGAAGAGCTAAAACATGACTACATAAGTGTTTGACCTCAATTTTAGTGAGGTTGAAAATCCTCCTCTTAGACCTTGGATTTAATCTAGGCACTAAGGTTCTATTAACCTCAAGTGAAGTTAATAATCTCAATTAGGATCTCGATCTTAGATCGAGCTTCCTCTTCTTAGATACTGCAATTAGTGGCTACATGTACAACCTCAACTAAAGCAAAAAAAAAATTAAAATGAAATTTGATTTCAACTAAACCCAGATTATGGTATAACTTTGATTAACTTAATTAAACCATTTGAGCTCAAAATCAACTAAATTTTTAAAAAAAATTATAAAATCAAAACTAAATCAAATTAAATCAAACAAAAGATATAGAATCAATACACAAGTATAAATGAACCTAAAAAATAAATTTAGATGGGGTTCAAAGTGGTTAAGGTCGTTGTCCTAATTGACCCATTACCCCACCAAGCCAAAAAAATCAAACTAATCAAAATTTGATCAATTTAAGTCATCTTAAATACTTACATTTATCAAATTAATATAATAAACCACTAAACTAATTAATTCTTAATCTATTGATGACTCAAATAGCTTAACTGGGTCACCTAGTCTAAAATGAACCCGAAAGGACCCTATTGAACTTAAACTCAAAATAATTTTAAATTAATTTAAATTAAATATTTAAAAATACTTTAAATTTATATTTGAACATAATTTAAACTTTTCTTGTGTTTGATTTGATCAAATTGGCTATTTGACCTAAGTAATCCTTGATTCAACCCATTTAACCCAAATTGGCCCAAAACATGTCTAAATCAAAATCAAATATAAATTAATTAAAATTAATTACTTCATATCATTTCAAATACTCAATGAAATATAATTGAAGCTTGAACACATTTCAATTTGTGTCATATTGGTCATTTAACCCATGTCAACCCAATTTGACCCATTAAGCCAAATTTGGATAAAAAAATGGGTTTAAATCAAAACTTAACACAACCCAATTTAAACCAAATCAATGCTTAAAATTATTCTTAAGTTGATTATTGAATATGACTCAACTTTCAATGGCAGTCAATTTATCTAACCCGAATTGTCCTAAATTGACCTATATGACCATACTAAGCCAAAATCAAAATAAATTAAAATTAAATTAAATTAATTAATATAAATTGCTTTTCAAACTTAATTAAACTTAATTTGACTCTTATTTAAGTCCAATTTATCTAATTTGGTCAAGTTGACCCATGGACCCAAATGAACCAAAATTGGCCTAGTTTGACCTATTTAGGTTAAATTGAGTTTATTTGGGATTTAGGATAAAATTACATTAATTAATTATAGGTATAATAAATAATTATTTTAATATAAATTAAATTTAACCCTAAATTAATTGGACAAATAAGACTTACTTGACTCAACCTAACTTAATTTGGGTTAAGATGAGTCAACTCAAATCTTAACCTAAAATGAGTCCACTCACCTTGCCATACATCAAACCAAGTAAAATTTCAGCTTGAATAAAGAAAAGAGCATGCCAAACACAAGAAAAAAAATGGAGGTGAGCATGAGGAGAAAAAATATGCATTTCTTTCTTCACATGGGGGAGTGGCATAAAAAAAAGCATTATAATGTACACACTTCATTTCTTTTATACTTAACATACCAAAAAGAAAACACATACACACACACACATCTTCTTCCAACTAGTTGAAACCCCCACCATCTCTTGTGCTCTCTAAGTCCAAGAGCCACTAATTTTTAGCAACGAGTGGTAGTGTACGGCGGCCTGAGCTTTCCATAGAGAGGCAAAAGAGGAGATCCGTGACCTTCTAGCATCCACTGAACCTGTGCTTCAGTGAGGTAACTTTTAAACTTTATATCAACCATATGTGTCTATGTTTGGTGAAACATTTGCACAATCTAGGATTTTCTTTTAGATCTCATTTCACTTTCTTTATTTCAACTCCCCAACATGAAATATAGACTTTCAGTTAAGATCATTGGAATCGTGAGATCCGTGATGTTTTTTAATAGATCCCATCAATCTAACTCAATTTGTCTGCAATGATGGAGACAATCTCTGTCCATCTTACTTTGATAAAATGGACAACTATGATAAGATCTCATCTTTGATTTATTCTATTAAATCTGACCCAAAACTTCAAAAAATCATAAAAAATAAAATAATGAACTAAAGAATACGAATATGTGCTCTATGAATTCATCTTTTCAATAGGAATCCGATAAACCTAAAAATGCCAAATTGGGATGTATATTTTAGGAGTAATTTGAGTTTTAGGAAAATCTATATTTCTTTAATTACTCTTAAAATACTAAGCCAATCAACTAAAAGTTTTAGAAAATAAACTTAATATTCTAGCAAACCTATTATAAAAGTTTCAAGTTAATTAGCTTTCTAGTTTAAGATATATTAATTTTTGAAGGTAATTAGCTACTTTTAAATAAATAAATAATTTAAAAATTACAAAAATTATGAAAATTCACTAAAATAATTTAAATCACTTTAATAAATATAAAATCTTAAAAAAATTGATTAGATCTTCTTGATCACACTAAATTATAAAAATAATTAAATTAGAGTTTAATTAAGCATTAATTTATTACTTTGATTACATACAACTTTGAAAATTTATAACTAATTGTAGAAAATTAAAAAAATTGAAATAAATCCTATATGGAAAGCTTTGACTGATGAGAATCCAAGAAAAATAAAATCCCTATGTTTCATCCAATGAGCAGTGATTGATTAGGATTTAAATATTTATTAATTAACTTAATTAAGCTCTAATCACTTGGTTAATTAACTTGAGATTTGACATGTTGAATATATGGGATGACCTCGAGTAATTTTCTTAGGCTAATTTCTTGAGTGGATTAAAAGAATCAAAATTTTAAACCCAAATTATCACTCTTATGTAATTAAGTAGTTATTAAGATTAATAAAATTATGAAATTGATTAAAGAGTGTTAATTAATCATTATAATAGCAAGGATAGTAAATAATAATAATTAGGACCCCTCTTTCTAAATATTTTTCAAGATTACCCTTAAGGTGCTTAATTAATAAATTAATTGATTAGATGAAATTTGAAAATGAAACCATCATAATTAACTCATTTAATAAAAATATATTTAATTGACCCTCCTTATGTGCTTAGTTAGTATAAGGATCATTAATGAAATTATGATTCTTCATTGGTTTGGGGAATTATAAAAGTAATTAGCTTAATCTTCTTAATTCAATTATTTATTAAACATGAGCTTAATTGTAATCCTTAGGACAATACAAATTTTATTTTTCAAGCATATTATCATGATTTGTGAGCTTTGCTTAATAATTAATCAAATTAAGATATTTTTGAGAGGGTAAATAAATGGATTATTTTGGGCAAACTTAATTAATTCATAAAAGCCACTTAAATTCTCTTTAAATTTATTAACAAACAAATATGGATATAGGTTGAACACTAAGTATTATTTTACCTCTTTAGGTTTCATCAACTTAATTATTCAAATTAAACATTAAAGAAACTTTGATTAGATTTAAGGGGTGCTTATCTAACTTGATTGTCCTTATATTCTAATGAAATCAAGTATGTTGTGTGGTTATATTCAATTACTTTCCTTCAATTAGCATAAATGTGCATGCCATATGCTTCATGCATTCATGTTTTAAAGCAAAAAGAGTATTACATTTAAATTGAATGAGTTGGACAAATATTATCATATAGTGTGGTTATTTTCATTAATAAATCTCAAACAATTTTGAAATTACATGTTAATTATGAATTTTAAATTAATGTTTATTATAAATAAATAATTATGTGAAAATGAAATGTTCATTTCCTCGTAATCAAAAGATGACAATTGATGGTTTTATTCCTATGTTTATACTTATATATTCATGTATTTGAATTGGCAAATATATAATCTGGATATCCCAGGGATACAAGGCTTTAAGCAAGCCTAAGGAGGTCTTAGATAATCTCACTTTCCTAGTTTAACAATAGCACATACTTGCTTAATTTCATTTATGTGCATGCATATATTAGAATATAAAGTGAAAACCTCTTTTTGCCATTAAGCTTTACATAAATAAAAGATATTTATATACAACTCTTTTCATGATTTTATTTCTATGTTTATGTGTATTTGAATTGGCAAGTATAAAGTCTAGATATCCCGAGAACACAAGGCTTTAAGTAGCCCCAATGAGGTCTGAGATAATCTCACTTCCTTGAGTTAAGAATGATATGTACTTGCTTAAATTCCTTATACATGTTTGCATATGCTTAAATATCAAACAAAATCCCATTTTTCTATTAAATCCATGCATCAATATTATTAAGTGTGTAAAAAATATGAGTACATTGCATGTATATGTATATGTATATATATATATATATATATATACACAATCAAATAACAAACCAAAAAGGAAAGAATGTGGATATTATGAATAATAAAATGAAGTGTTGGAGAATTCAAATAAATATATTTTGGAAAGACTAAATAGAGGAGAATTTAATAAAAATAATTTCATTTGATTTTGAATAATGATTAAAGCTTAATTAGGGTTTTAATATTTCCTTAATTAGCTTAATTTAGCACTAATTACTTGGCTAATTATTCCCAAACTTAGCATATTGATATAATGGAATGACCTCTGCCTCCTATGATTTTATTGGGATTTTTTGGCCATGTAATTAAGGGAATTTTAAATTAAACCCTTAATTACCATCTTAATCAATTTAATGACTATTAAAAATTCTAAACATAAAATGTTAATTAATTTAACTTCATTAATCACTTATTAATAGTAAAATAATGAGGGAGGGTGATTAGGACTTATTTTTAACTACTTTTCTAAATTCATTGCCTTAAAGAGAGTTAATTAATGAACGATTTAATTAAGAAATCAATTAACCAATGAATAATGAAATTAAATCAAATTAAATTGATAATAACATTAGAAAATCAATATTTAAATTAAGGGTTCTTCTTTATGTGTTCAATAACATAAATGCCTTTATGAAAATTATGTTTAACACATAAGTGTGGAAAAAATTATAAGTTAATTAGATTCTTTAATCTAATTAATCTCTAATCATGAGCATATTAGGTCTTTTAGGGGCATTGTAATTTTATTTCTCTCATGTGCATATCATTTATGGCTCATGATTAAATGGTTAATGAAATTAAAAAAGCATAGGAAAGGGTAATTAAATGGATTGTTTAATGGTTCAACTTAATTAACTTATAAAAACTACTTAATTATCTTTCCTTAAACGAACTAAAATCACCAAAATGGGAATGGGATAAAAAAAATTTGGCAAATGATCTCTCCTCTTTATGTTCAATCAAAATCCAAAATTAAATTGACAAGAAGCTTTGGTTTTCTTTAAATAATTAAATTTAATGTGATTGTCCTTAGGAATTAATGTAGTTGAATGAATTATGTGGAAATGTTTAGCTATTCCTTTTCAATCACCATAAATGTTGTATGTTATGTGACATCATGCATTCCTATTTTCAAAATTAAAAGAAATTTACTTATGTAAAATTACATGTGTTGGCTTAATCTTATTATATGTGTGGCTATTATCACTAATAAATTAAAAAAAATAATTCAAAAGTTATAAATTGGTAATAATATTTGGAGTGATAGTAGTTATGAATATATGTATAGGATTTACATGTGTTTATAGCTTAAGCATGTGAAAGTGGTGCTTTCGTTCCTATGTTCATGTATGGATTTACATATATTTGAATGATAATAAGTATATAGCCTGGACATCCCGAGAATACGAGGATTTAAGTAGCCCCAAAGAGGTCATTTAATTATCTCACTTCCTGAGTTAAAAGGCACTTATTTAATTTCATTCATATGTATCTTTGAATTAGAATTTGGATAGAGCTTTATACTTTACATGTATAAATAATTCAACCAAAAAAAATATAATTTTTGCATGATTTTCATCCTTATAGTTGTATACATTCATATGTATTTAAGATAAGTATATAGTCACATCTTGAGAATATGAGGCTTTAAGTATCCCCAAGAAGGTCATTTGATTATCTCACTTCCTAGTTAAACAATGACATGTACTTTGCTTACATCTTTTATACATGTGTGTGTATATTTGATTAGAGAATGAAAGTCCTCTTTTCTACTAAAAACAAATGCATCCATAATCATTTAAGTTAAAATATGTTGCATGTATAGGTATATCAAGTGTTAAATCAAATGCATGTTATGGGTGATGAAAAGGAATGGTTCAACATATTCTATGATGGTAATTCAATCACACTAATCTTAAGATGCCTTTCATGTTGAATAGAATTCTTTAAGTTTAACCTAAACTTAGGATTAACAAAAAATACTTAATAAATCATTCTCAAAAAAGAAACTAAATCATAAGAATGTGCTTTTAGGAAACTACTTAGGATAAGGATAAGGGAGGTTAAGCCTTTTTCTTGTCTTTACAATACTTAGATGCTAAGTGTAAATCAAATGAAGTAAAACAAAATTTAAATTAAAACTAACTAATCTCCTAAACCACTTGAAATGAAAAGAACCATCATATCAACTTAAATGATTTCAAAACATAAAAAATATAATTCAAAAGCAAGAAGATATGACATGAAGTCTAATCACTCACATTTGAATGCTAAGTCACCACTTAGCTTCAGTTAGGAGTATGTAATGATGATGTGTTTTATTTTATGATATCATGTTTTAGAATAATGTTAAAAATGTGGATCAGACTAGATGTTATGAAGTTATTAATATTATTTTATGCAGGGGATTGTGCTTAATGGGCTGCTCAAAAATAGATATAAATGTTCTTGCAGGTTGCTTACGGCCCTAAGCATAATCCATAATAGGACAGATGGACTTGGTTACCCATGTGCTAAAACCAAATTATAAAAAAATATAACTACTTGGGATTGTATGTATATTTAGTTAACATCTATTTTGTAAGTGTAGTTAGATTTACTTTTTCATAAAAATGTAATTTTCTAATAGGAATTAGGATTAGTCCTATGGGGATTAGGATGAGTAGTGGCTAGAAGGCTTAGTCCTGGGTGCCCTGTGATACCTTGGAGCAAAATCAAATCAAGAGAAAGAAGAAATGAAGAAGTGAAGACTCCCATAGCATGTATTCAATTATAAATTATAATATTATTTTATAATATAATATAAGGGTAGAGCTTACATCAATTTTCTCTTTCTATGGTGTATGGTGGTACCCAGTCACATCGGCCTCTTATTCTTTCATGGTAGTCTATAAAATGATTATTGTTATGTTTAATTTACGTACTAGAACAACATGATTTTCATAGTTTCTTAGTGATTGATGATTGAATGTGTGGCCTGGATGTAGTAGCCTCTCAGGATAAAATTAATTTTTCTACTCAACTAATAGCTCATAATAAAATTTAAACAACTTTCAACCTCACTTTAAATACTAGGCTATAATCAAGAAAATTAAAATTTTTAGCAACTCCTTAGCTATATTTTGTATGTCTCATAGCATGCATATTATACCACTCTTGCAAAAATAAGGGCCTCTATTTCACACTTTAGAACTTGCTTAACTTATAAGAGCAACCCCTTATGATGAAGCTTCCTTTTCTCCTCTTGATTTGGACAACAGATTTCATCATGCATTTAGGCATAAGCAATCCCAAAGCCTTTGTCCTAAATCTGTTAAAATATAAAATATTACCCTTTAGACTAAATCATATGCTCTCATGTCATGGTCTAGTCTTAGTGAGTTTAGGACTCTAGCCTCTTTCCAAATTAAGTAACAGCTTAAATTATCTTATAATTTCATAAGACTGGCTTGCATAGTTTGAATCATTTGAGGTGTTAGGCGACCACTCGCCATTGTAAGTCTAAAAAAAAATGAGATTATTCTCTCTTGTAGAAGTTAACCATTATATCCTATTTCACTTAGATTTAGGCATACTTTAACTTGTGTTAAAGCTCCCTAGATCTCGAATCAGAGGTTACTTATCTCGTTTGGGCTATGAGCATAAATCCTATCCTCTTAGGCATCTCTTTAATCTTGTGTTGATGGATTATAAGCCTTAGCAATCTATTAAAATTTTAACTCAAATAAATAAATCATCTCTTTCAAACATATAAAGCCTCACCATAGGATAGGTTGAAATGCTCACTAGGCTTCCTAGTATCATGAGCATTTTCTACTTAATTTCCTATAGATTCTAAAATAACTCTTCCAATTGAGCAATCTCACTTGATTTTCCAAAATAGCCAATTTATTGATAGTCTTAACCTTAAAATCTTTGGAGATAATAATTGACTACTTTAATCAAGAATTTTCTTAGAAAATCCCATTTCCTATGATGTAATTAACTATGGAGGCTTGCCACATTAAGGAACTAAAGAACCCGGTATTAAATAAACCTACTAATTTTTCATGTAAAGTAGGGGAAGAATCTCTCACACATATGAAGACCCATAATGCCTTAAGAGTCCTTATTGGGTGATTAGGTCCATTGTAGGGTGATGTTTCTATTTTTTAAGATAGTACATCATACCTTAAAGTCACACCCGATCACTTCAATAAGTACCCTCTAAGATCTGCGTGGTGTTCACATAGCGCATTCAAAAATAAACACCACAGCCACTACTTCTAGCTTTAGGTTAGGACGGTGTATGTAATGATGTTTATTTTGTTTAATGATGTAATATTTTTGAATGGATGTTAGGATTATTGAGTGTAGAGTGGATGTTAGGCCATTGTTAGCCAAGTATTATTTTATGTAGTGGATTATTGTTAAGGGGTAGCTGAAAATAAATATAAATGCTTTTTTCTTGCAAGTTACTTATGCCCATAAGAATATTCCACATTAGGAAAAATGGGTTTTGTTACCCATGTGTAGGGTGTTAAGTCCAAATTATACAAAGTAACTGTTTAGATTTTTATGTATGTTTAGCTAACATCTATTTTGCAAGTGCAGTTAGATTTACTTTCTATAAAATGTATTTTTTTGCAATAGGGATTAGGATTAGTGCTATGAGATTTAGGATGAGCAATGGCTAGAGGGCATAGTCCTCTTTGGAAGATGCTTCCATAAAGGGTTCATTCATAAATTTTGGGGTTCTAGTTGATTTATTATGATTCATTTATGTTCAAATTAATTGGTTCAATTAAATGCCAAATTAGGTCATTTTATAATTAATTAGGTTTCAATGTGTTTTCATGATGTATTTAACTTCATTGTGTGGTATGATGTTTTGGATCATTTCCATATTATTCTTAATTTATTTGAGTCATATTTAAGTTTTTTCATTAAAATCAAGGTTTAAAATTAAAAATTTCACATATTTAGATTTATTATTCAATAAATTATGAAAAATTCTCCTAATGTGTATCCTAACACCAATTTCAATTTCTTAAAGTTTCAAATCATTTTGATCAATGGTTTGGGATTAATTTAGGTTTCAAAATTTTTATCCAAACCCAAATTAATTTAAAAATACACAACAATTAATTGGGATTTTAATTTTAATGGATTCTTCTCATCAACACGAATCAATAGAGCTCTCATTTGTATTTTTTTGATTTTATATTTTTTTCTATGAGTTTTTGAATTTTCTAGCATTTTCTTTAATTTTTAAATTCAAAAAATCTTGAATTTCTTCTTAACCGCATCGGGTCCACATGGATCCAACATGACGCCACGGTATTTGTCCACGTAGGATCCACATGGATTCTGCATCAAAATGATGGCGCAACCGGGATTCTTACGTGTTGTCCGATCGAATATTAAACTACTCTGACCAATCAATGGTTTTCCTTAAAGGATTTAATCAAATGATCTGTCTAAATCTCGGTCATCAATTCTTAACAAAAGGAATGGATTGTGGAGATTATCTCTTCTTTGACGAAGAAGAATGCCAAGAGATTCGATTGAGGTGATTTTCGATTCAACCAATTGAAATTGCTCGAATTCAATTCCAAAACCATCAATGAATGAAATTATAGGGATATATATAGTTTGATCTTCTTTAAGATCAAATTCATTTTGAAAAGTTCCAAACCCTAAAATTTAAGAGGTGGCTTAAATGGCATACCTTAAGGTGATCTCGGGTGGGGTTGGCTCCAATATCTTTAGAATAGTGCGTTGAGGCTATGGAAAGAAGGAATTGGATCCTCTCTTTATGGATTGCTCTATAGACCAAGCTCGACCTCTTTCCCATTGGCTTTGGTCATTCTTTGGCCTCGATGGTGAGGGAATCAGGGGAAGATTGGGATCAGGTTTGTATGAGGTGGGGAAGGTAATGGAATGGTTTATTTGGATCAAGATGCTCTCTAGCTCATTTTTCCTTTAGAGGCCGAGAGCCTCTTATGCATTTTCCTTTATTCTTGGTCGGCCATGCCTAATTACTATCCTTGAAAGCTAGCTCTAAGGTTTATCAATTGTTTAATAGCTGTCTAGACGTTATGAGGTGGGAAAGCAAAGGGGATGAGGGATTGGAGAATTTGGATTTGGCTTCATACTCTCTTTGCTTGCCATGGCATATTACATCCTTTTGGATTTTAGTTAAGATTGATTTAATCTCCTAAGTTTGATCTCATTCTCTCTTAACCTAAGTTAGGATGAGTTTAGATGAGTTTAGGTGGTTTTGAATGGGTTTGATTCAAGCTTGGTAGTTAATTATGCCATTGGATTCAATTTCATTTCAAATGCTTTAATCACATTTCTTTTTATTGATTCACTTTAGATTTAAGTTTAAATCATCATTGATTGTCTATTAGATAATTAATAATCTAATTAACCAATGCCACATAAGGATTTAATTCAATTCTAAGTCAATTTGGCCCATTTTACCTTAAATGGGTTAAGTTAAATCTGATTGAGTCAAATGACCAATTTTGACTCAATTAGATTATGTTTAGACTCTAAGCATATCTAATCACATGTGTGAGATGATTTGGATTGATTGATTTCAATTAGTTGAACTTAATTTCAATTTTGACTCATTTAGCTCAAATTGGGCTTAATGGGTTAAGTTTGGGTTCATTTGGTTCAAATGGCCAAATTGGTCAAATTGGACCCAATGAAGGGTTTAATTATGTTTTATTAGCATTTCCAAATAATTTTGGATAATTAATTTGGGTTGATTTTGGTTTGATTTGGATTTGAATCCCATATGGTCCATGTAGGCCCATTTAGTTCAAATGACCTATTTAGCCTAATTAAGGCCTTATTGGATTTTTATTCTCTTAAATTCTTATTTAAACATGAATATATTATTATTTAAATCATTTGGAATGATTTTATTTGGTCATATTTTGGTGGGTTGACCTTTGACTTTGTGGGACCCACCTAAAAGTCAAACCTATGTTAAAAAGGTTGACCACTTTTGGATCTTAATTTAGATTTGGATTTATTCATGCTCTTAATTTGATTTTATGGTTTCATTTGATTTTTATTTTCATTTATTTTAGTTTGGTCTGAGTTTCTTTAAGTTTAAATGACTTTAAATAAAATAATTGGATTAATTACTTATTCACTTTGATTTTAATTTGAGTGTTTTAAATTTCAATTTCTTTATTCTTGGATTTGAATTTGGATTAGATCTATCAAATTTTTTTGAGTTGAATTAGATCTTCGAAAGGTGTATTAGGCCACTAAGTGAAGTGTCTTAAGTATCTAATTAGGAGATTCATAATATAGAATTAGGTATCCTAATTACTAGTTTTGGAAGTAATGTTAACCTCATCCAAAAATGAGGTCACCACCTTTTTGGTCATCTAATGCTCTTTTACAAGCATTAGTTACATGTGGTATAGGTTGAACTGGTCTAGTCTTTCACATTTTATGATTATATATGCAAAAGCCTAGTTCCAAGGAGGAAGTGAAAGTATGGTAGATCTACATTAATAACAAATGACTTACCCTTATATGAGACTCTTGTGGAGCTATGTAGAAACTAGAACAAATCCCCAAGTGAAGTGTGAAGGTCCATGTTGTGGAGGCTATCAAAATGGAGTGGAAGTGCTCCCATGGAATTTGAAGTGGGAGAGAGTTCACATTCTCCCCGATCTAGACCCTAAACTCCCAAATCCTTAGCCAAGCAAGTTCAAGTGATTGGTAGCTAGGTCTAGGACTTGCTGAAGAGGGTAGATAAGAATAGTCATAGGCAAGAGATGCTGGAATGCAAATTTGGCCATCATAAGGATCAATGCAATTCTCCTACATGCCCCAGTTCAAGATTGCACTGATCAACATGTTTTAGAATTGCAATCTTCGAGATCCTAGCCAAGTCTCCTTCCTACGATGCCTCAATATCAGCTGGTGATTACCCCACCACTATCACCTGAGGAGGAGGAAGAAGAGAAAGAGAAGGGTGGCAATGAGTACAACTACTAGCTTTCCTCGATTGTGTATTTTCTTCTTTTCTTTTATTTATAATTTATAATTTATAATTTGTAAGTTTATTTGAAAAAATAAAATTTTCCTTTCTATTATCATTGTGTTGTATGCTTATATATTTTTGTCACTATTGATGTTCTAGGATAAAAAATATAAAATTAAAATTTTTAACACTTAAAAAAATTATATCGATGCACGGCGGCTAATGTGTCGCCTCTGTTAGAGATAGATTGAAGAACCCAAAAGTGAGCTCCACGACACTGTCTTGCAACGCCGCATTGTTGTGGGATATTATTTCCTCCCCAATAGAAAATTTTCTAAGCCCTTTTCTCAAATGTAGCAAGGAAACACAACGCTATGATGCTATCATCACAGTGCCACGGTGTTGTGGGATTTTATTTTATTTTTTTATGAAAATGTTCTAAGTCATATTCCAAGTGACACGTGGGTATGGCATTTTAGTGCCGATGTTATGGCATCGTGGTGCTATGATATTATCTTAATTGTATTAGGACATGACGTTGTGACACTAATGCTATGGCGCTGTGGTGCTATAGGATTTTATACATCGATTCTTGGGTTGTGGCACCGACCTTGTAACATGAATACAAGAGTGCGATATCCAAAGGCCTCAATGCTATAGGCCAAATTTTGAATTTAAAGAATGAATTTTTTAAAAACTTTAAAAATTTTGGTAGCATTTCATCTTAGTAGTACTAGGTTTTAAAATCATATAGTACAAAGCACACTTCTCCCTTATTCTAGTCTAAGATCAACGGATGGGAGGGGGCTTTCAACTTGTGCCAAAATAAAATTTAATGACGGAGGTCTTTAAATCTCCAAGTTTTTCACATTGGATCAAGGATCAATGGTGAAATTTTTGTTAAACTAGTAAGAAAAAGTGTATATTATTTACCTAAAGTGAGAAAACTTGGAGTGAAGTGTGAGCACTATTTAGAGAGAATAGAGTCAAATGGGGAAAAGTATTTTAGAGTGAACCGCTCACTCCTATTTATAGGAGTGGGCTGATAACTATTCCCTCTCAATAGCTAGTGTAGCATCTCGTCACCAAGATCACGATGCCTTGGTGGATAACTATTCCCTCTCACTCGGCTAGGATTAAAAGTATTCCCTCTCAATAGGGAAACCTGCAAACTTTAAAATTAACTTTTTTTAGAGATATGGATTAAGAATATTTTACTGTCTCGAGAGATAAAAGATACAATTTTGTAATAGATTCAAAAACTAAAATAAAGAGGGTTTTCTTAGTATTGTACATAAATGTAATAAATATAAAGATATACTATCTAAAAAATGAAAATATCATCCAGCCATGGATTTAAATAAATAATAATAGAAAAAGTTTCCAAATTTTGTCTACTCATTCCCATAAGTTCCTTTATTTTAAATTTTATTTTAATTATGAGTGCAAATTATAGAGGAATTAAGTTAATGTGTCATGCATTAAAATTATGGGAGGGAGTAATTGAGCATAGATTACGATTTCTCAAAATTAGTTTGGATTTATGTTGTGTAAGTCTACTATGGATGTTATACATTTGTTGAGAGGTTTGATGAAGAAGTATCGAGAGAGAAAGGAAGATATTCATATGATATTTGTTGATTTAAAGAAAGCATATGATAAAGTTCCTAGAGAAGTACTTTTGAGAGTTCTGGAATAAAAAGGAGTTAATATTTGTATATTCAAGTGATTAAGGATACATATACTTGGGTTG
The DNA here is from genome assembly GCA_021442155.1 of Cymbidium sinense. Taxonomy (NCBI): domain Eukaryota; kingdom Viridiplantae; phylum Streptophyta; class Magnoliopsida; order Asparagales; family Orchidaceae; genus Cymbidium; species Cymbidium sinense. The sequence continues at coordinate 30,917,657 of CM038224.1, forward strand.
TTACTTGTAATCAAATACAAGGAAGATTGACCAAGTATTTTCCTATTTCAAGTGGATTATATCAAAACTCAACTTTAAGCCCATATATTTTTTCTTTGGTTATGGGTGTTCTTACTGATCATTTATAAGAGGATGTACCGCAACTGTATGTGTTTTGCTATTGATATTTTTCTAATTGATAAGACTAGAGAGGGAGTTTAAGAGAAACTTTATTATGGAGCTCAACCATAGAATCTAAAGGCTATCATTTGAGTAAATCTAAAATAAACTACACGGAGTGTAATTTTAGTAGTGGCAGATCTAGTAGTAGGGTTGTGAGAATGGGTGATCAAGTCATCAAAAAGAGTGAATGTATTATAATTCTTAGGTATATTCTTCAAAGTGATGGTAAAATAGATAGAGGTGTTATGAGAATTCAAGTTGAATTGTTGAAGGAATGCATCATGCCTTTGTGTGATAAGAAGTGCTTAACTTAAGAAAAAAAAGGTTCTAGTAAAAGAAAGCATAACATTATTTAAAGTGTTTTATGATGAGGATGCTTAGGTGGATAACTTTACAAATAGAGAAAATTAAAAATATATACATAAAAGGTTGAAGCACTAGCAAAATAATATTAGAGAGTCATCTTTGATGGTTTGGTCACATAAAAATTCATCTAATGATCTAGTTAAGTAGATGTATTAGAATTGGCTATGATAAATATAAAACTTAAAAGACTTAGTTAGGAAGTATAAAATAACTTATTTTTAATTAAATGAGAATTTAACATTTAATAATATAACACAATAAAGAAAAAGGATTTATGTAACCTCATATAGTGGGATAATGGCTTGTGTTGTTGTTGTTGTTGTTTATAATTATATAATCCATATATGTTCCAACTTGAAGCTAAAATAGGTCGACTCTATTAAACTTGCAATCCTACTTAAAATGATTATCAGTTAAACACACATAAGAATTTTAAACTTTTGAGGTCAAGTCATATATTATTATAGGTAATCCCTTTATTAATTAGAAGAAATCTAACTTTTACTAATAAAGGATTCAGGTATGCAATGCTAGAATGCTTTATATTTTATTTTGGGTTTTTCTTTATTTATTAGACATAACTCTACATTGATGCAATTTCATGTCCTAATAATTTTGGGCCCTATGCATACTCCCTCTTTTAAGCCAATGTTATCCTTAAGATTATGACCTCTATTCATGGTGATAGAACATTTTAAGAAGGAGAGAATAAATAAATATATATTGACAAAATTCTACTTTATTTTATCCATAAGTCATTTATTTAATTTTAATCTTAATAAAAAAATTTAATTCAAGTTTATCATGGCTAAACCATGAAAAAATCATAAGCTTGTCAAACAAATTAAAAGTAAGCATTTCATTTCATTCAATGTGTACAAACAAAATGCAAATACATCAAACAAATTAAATAATTTTAAAAAATAATAATAAAGACCTGGCTAGATAAAATATAATAATAAAAATTAAAAAAATTATAGCTAAGCATTACCTTACAACAGCTTAAACCAACTAATAAAGTCCTCAATGTGGGCCTTCTTCTTCATCTTTTAATTATTTAAGATTTTTTTAAGAATCTGTTAACTTACTAGATAATCTCAAGATTTTAGGCATCTAAGTTATAAAATATATGCTATCAAAAAATAAATTTCAAACAATTTCTATTAGATATTTTATTAATTTTAGTATTATCTAATTAATTTTGATTATAATTTTTTGTAATATTTTTTTGTAAAAATTAAAAATATCTAAATATTTTTTAATTTATAAAACTATTTATATAATCACAAAAATATAAATTTTAAATTTTAAAAAATTTAAAATGATTTAATAATTTTAGTAATTTTAAATTTCTTATCCAAAATTAAGAAAATAATAAAATAATTTTTTAAAATATGTACCAAATATTTATCTTAGAACAATGTATTTTAATAAAAAAATTAAATTATTCTAATATAATTCATTATTTTTTTTAGTTTAAATATAATTTATTAATTAAATATATTTTATTTTAATTTTTTATATTAAATTAATTTTATGATTTTGAATTTTTCTAATGGTTTATTAATTTTTTGAATACAAAACATAAATTTGGAATCAATTCGATTGATTTTATATTTTTTATTAATTAATTAATAAATTAAATTTATTTTATTATGATAATTTAAATATTATTTATTTTATTTATTTTTATTTTATCTAATTTTATATTTTATTTACTTTCTAAAAATAGTTAAATTTTATATTTTATTTTATCTAATTCAATATATGAACTTGTAATCCAATGGTTTGTGTCATTTCTTCTTTTTAAACTACTTTATAAATAAGATTTAATCAAAGACAATTTCATTAAAATCCAACTCAATTAAAAGATTATATAAATTTTTAATGGTTGATAATTTAATTTGGTTTAAAGCATGATAATAAGATTTTAAATTCTTGAAATTTACCTCACTAGATTATATGTTTAAATCTAGAAACTTATTGGATTAAAATACTAGAAAAATATAATTTTTATACTCTAAAGGCCAATTTTTATTAAATTATTATTTGTTATGCTCAAAATGTTAATAAAAGATTTTCAATTTAGCTTTAATGACTTTAAATTCTAAGCATAAATTATTTGTTGAATAAATTTTGGTTTTATTTTTTTGTTTTTTTAATTTTAAGTATTAATATTTAAATTTATTTAAATGGATTAGAATTTTTTTATTAATGTTTATTGGTTGAAGATTATTAAAAAATAGTAGGATTAAATTAGTAGAATTAGTTATGTTAAAAAAAAGATCTTTATATTCAATCCATTATAATTTTTTGTCTAATTAATTTTTTTTGGAAAACTAAAACAAGTGGAGGTAATATGTAAATTGAATTATGTTTTCAATAATTATAATTTATATTATGGATCAATCATTTATATCATTTGAACTAACTCAATTAAAATGATAGCTTTTAACCATTAGAAAGATATAAAGCATATAGAAGTTTTTATTATTAATTTAGAATTTCAATAAGTTTTTTGATCAAATATCAATCATTTGAACCATAACCAAATAGTGTTAGGTTATGGTTTATTAACTATAGTTCTAAAATTAATGAGTTGTAATAGATTAATAAGGCATTGAGTTTTTTAGTCAAATTAATTTTTGATTCAAATACATCAACTTAATTTATTTATATCTTTATCCAACTTCTATTTCAACATGATTCTTAGTATTGATTTAGAATATTTCTGAAGCACTTAGTCATTTTTGAATCAAGTTAAGTTTTGGTTCATATATTTAGCTTAAACTACTAAAATTGATTTAAGCATATTTGACTTAAACATGCTTAACTCAATTTTACCATAATGGGGATATTTATAAGTCACATGTTCTTTTAGCTTTAATTTGATTTCAACTACTTGAACTTTATAAAATTATTTTAGATTTTAAATCTTCATTAAAGATCTAATAAATTTAATTTAAATAGAATGAACTTTTAAATATGTTTGATAATACACCATAATAGGTCAATTGAGTAAATGGAGTATTTGAGTTAACTTAATTGAACTTAGATTTAACTTAAATGATTCATATACCAAAAAACATTTGATTAAGTGCTTGTTCTATTTATTTTGTAATTTAATAAAATTTAACTTGTATAATTTTTTTCATTCTAAAAAATGATCAACAATGAGTAATAATCTTATTAATTATTACTCAATAAAAATATTTTAATAACAATGTAGCATGTAGAGAATACAAGAAAGAGACTCAAATAGAGAGAGATGAAGGGATTTAAATAAAAAATATATAGACCTCTCAAGTTTAATTATGGTTTGACATGTTCTTAAAACATTATCAATGCCTTTGAAAATGGAGGTTTGCATTTAGTCAACATAAATTTTTCTAAAAATCATGACATAAATCTTTAATATATTAGGTCAATGCTAAGGCATTATTGAGTAAAGAGTTGTATGGCTGAATACAATGTAAAGTATTCAAAGTCACTACATTTGCATATGGATGTAGTGGTAAAGCATTCCACATTATGGATGGATGTGGGCAAAGAAACTAGTCTATAAAACTAGAATTAATATAGAACATGGATATATGTATTTTTATGTAAATTAATGAAATTAATAGAATATGATTTATAAAAAATAAATTTCTTATGTATTCAAGAAACTAAATGGGTTAAAGAAGGCCAAAATAGATTGATAGTTTAGATTTTAAACTTTAGCATTAGTCATACTAGAAATGTAAGTATGATTATAAATATGAGTTTGAAAAATAATGTTATGAAAATTAATAGATTGGAGATAGCATTATAGCTTTAAATATTATTGCTAATGCTAAAATTATTAATGTTATAGTTGCTCAAGTAGTTTTAAATGTTTGCTCAAAGAAAACTTTGGAATGACCTAAAATGATGAAAATAAAGGCAACATATTGAAAAAAAAAGTATTTCTTGAGGAGATTTAAATGAATAAATTATAGAATTATAAAATTCAAGTATGATCTAATATGATCTATTTTGTACTTAATTCCATTACTATAATAGCTTTTTTAATATATATATATATATATATATATATATATATATATATATATATATATATATAAATTACTATAAGAATGGACCTAATATAATATAGATCTCTTATTTTATGATAAGAAAATAGATAGTTTAGATTATATAATGATTATAATGTCATTCTAGGTGAGCATTTAAGTATCCAACATGACTATTTTTAGATTTTAAGATTATTAAAATATTATCTTAAGATAGAACACTTAAAATGTAATATAAATTATTTTAAGAGTAAGATATGAGATTTTAAAATTTGAGATGTTTGTTGAAAATATTTATGGAAAAAGTAATAAGTAAGATTAAAGTTACAAAAATATGCTTGGAGAATAAAAAAAGCTTCTATTTGTAAAATAATTATTGGTGAAGTCAAAATAGAAAAGATCAAATATGAAGTTTATAAAATTGATTTAGATATAATAGTTTAGAGAATTGTGAAACATTTAAAGTTTTTCAAAATCAATTTGGTTTAATGTCAGGTAGATCTACTATAGATGTTATACAATTATTAAGAGGTTTGATGGAGAAGTATAGAGAGAGAGAGAAAGAAGGATCTATATATGATATTTGTTGATCAACATAAAGTGCATGAAAAAGTTCCCGGAGATGTACTTTTGAGGGCCCTAAAAAAAGAAAGATGTTAATATTACATATGTTCAAATCATTAAGGATAGGTATATTGGAGTTGTTACTCATGTTCAAGCATAAGAAAGATTGGCTAAGTATTTTCTTATTTAAGTTGGATTACATCAAGAATTGGTTTTAAGCCCATATCTTTGTGCTTTAGTTATGGATGTTCTTACTAGACATTTATAGGAGGATGTACCTCGATGTATGCTTTTTTGATTTCTTCTAGTTGATAAGACTAGAGAAGGAGTTTAAAGAGAAACATAAATTATGGAGATTAATCTTAGAGTCTAAAGGCTTTCATTTTAGTAGATCTAAAATCAAATACATGCCATGTAATTTTAGGTGTAAAGGATCTAGTGGTGTGGATAGTCATTAAAAAAGGTGAACGTTTTAGATATTTAAGCTCTATTGTTCAAAGTGATAGTTAAATAGATGATGATGTTATTAGTAGAATTCATTTTCAATGGTTGATATAGATTAATGCATGGGACTTATTGTGTGATAGAAACTTACCACTTAAATAAAATTAAGGAAAAAATTTATAAAATAATTGTGATACTCACAATGCTTTATGGTGCAAAATGTTGGCCAGAAAAAAGAAAAACATAAAATTAAGATTAGTGTTGCAAAGATCAAGATGCTCAAGCGGATTAATGGCTTTACACTTAGAGATAAAATGGGGAATGAATACTATGTGAAAAGGTTGGGTAGCTCGTGACAAATAAGATTAGAGAGTCTTCTTAGATGATTTGATTGCATAAAATGTTTATCTAATGACTTAGTTAGATGAGTAAAAATATTAGATTTGACATATGTTAAGAAAGGTAGAGGTCGACTTGAAAAGACTTGATTAAGAAGTATAAAAGTGTCAATATGACACAATGGAGATGAAATATTCATGCATCTGAGCCCACATAGTGAGATAAAAGCTTGTTGTTGTTGTTATTGTTGTTATTATTGTTATTATTGTTCTTGTTGCTATTGTTGTTCTGAGTTATTTTATAAATAATATTTTAAATAAATGTTTAAGCCACTCTTAGTGTTGATTTCCCTAAGTATATGATAATTATCTAATTCCTTGTGATATTACATGTTAAATATAAGTATTATATAAATGCAAGTTATTTATTATTTTAATCCAGATACTCTTGAATTATATTAAAAAAATTAAATATAAATTTTGGGATAGAATAAGTTATTCTTCAAGCATTTACATAAAAAAAAAGAAAAAAACCTTTATTTAATAGACAATTCCAAAAACTTCTTGTTGAAAATAACATTATTTAACTCTTAACAATTCTCTACACAAAATGGGATAGTTGGTTAAGGGTTTATAATATTTGTTTCTTCATTCTTATTCTTTATTATATTTAATCATATATTTTCATAAGAGTCATTTTATGAGTAATTAAGTTAATCATTACTTGTAATGAATAATATATTTTATTGTTATGAAGTATACCACAATAGCAATGGATTGAAAGAGATATATGGACAAGATGTGTTTTAGTTATATACATGTTGTTAAATATATTTTATAGTTTTATAAATACTTAAATAAATATTTTCTTTTGTGTTGATTTCTAATATAATAAGATCTAATCTTAAATTTATATAAAAGCAATTATTTAATTTAACAATATCTGATATTATTTTAAAAGATATTGAATTATATTAAAAATTATATATATATATATATATATAATATATCCTCTTTTGTCATTTACATCAAATATATAAATAAATAGATAGATAGATACGCATATATCATCATAGATATCCTTGCAGTACTTTATTCAGTAGACCGCAGGAATCCACATAAGTTGACAACTCCAAAATCTATTGTTGGAAATAATAGTATTTTTTTTCTTTTTTCGGGAAATATTCGAGCCACGCCCAGCAATTTGGATACAAAATATAATCGAAAAGATTGATAAAGAAGAAACCCACAAAAAATTGATAAAGAAACAAGAACCAATCAAGTCAAATTTAGAGATGAGCTAAGACTATCAAGGTATAATCATGAGTTTCCCCAAAATGAAAATACATGAGGTGCATCTAATCAAGCATGAAGAAAAGTGAACAACGGCAAAAAGGTTCTCAAAATGCAAAGAGCACCTTAATAGCATCATAGAGTAGATTGCTTCCAGAAATTCCAACAAAAAGAGAGGTATTAGATCATCTGAGAGGATATAGTCAAGCCAATAGATCAACCATAAGCATGTAGAGATAAATGAGCATATCACAATCAGCAATCAAATAGGTGGCCAACTCAAGGTAACATGAGATAGTTGGTTGAGCTCAAATAAGAGTTGGAGTTTATCATAGCTCACCAAAAAGAAAAGCCCTGAAAACAAAATGTATCTCCAAATGCGAAAGGTAGAACCAAAATAATGAGCAAAACAGAGGCTGAAAAATGCTTTAGATATTGTAGAAACTTTTGATTTAATCTGGTATGCAATTTTTGAATTTCTACTACCTCATCTTCTATTTCATAGCAAAATGTATGTTTAGGATCTGTAGATTAAAACTGGTAGGAGAGTCCTTGAAAATTCTATTATTCCTTTCCTTCTAGATATAATGGGCAGTGATGTGTACAGCTATAATAAAAAGCTTTTGAATATTTTGCATGCCATGATGTCAGAATGTGCAAGCACTTGATGGAAATTGCATGTAATAAGAAAGAAATATTCATCAGGAATACAACTTTTAAGTAGTGCATGAGAATGAGGGCTTTTAAAAAATAAATGGATGTGAGATTCTATCATAGAATAGAAAAAACACAATATTGATTAATGTCAAGACCTCTCTTGGCCAAGATATCTTTTGTCTTTAGATCTCCAATAAGAATTTTCCAAGCAGTTGCTATAAATTTGAGGGAGTGGCCTTTGAACCAAAGATACCCACTCCAATCCTCTTTATCATAATTTTTATAAGCAAAAGAATAAGTAGATTTATGAGAGTAGAAGTCCATTCCCTTGCATATACAGACCTTTTTCTTTTCCCCAATGGGTGTGTTTCAGATAAGCTAAGTACAATAATCTAGGGTATTTTGGGTATGAGTCAATGACCAGCTTTGATTCATGATAACTTCGAAAAGTAAAGTGTGAATGATAGGGGAACCAATTAAAATTTTATGTCAAATCTCTCAAAAGATAATAACCAAAGCCATGGGTCAAAGTAGAAGAGGAGGTTGCTTTTAGAGGTAACTTTTAGTAATATGCAATTAATTGGTTGTCACTTGCATGATATTTCCAAAAAAGAGATATTGGATCTCATCTTAAACCAAAGAGAGCCATAGAACTTGCAATCACTAGTTAGCTGATAAAATTGAAGTTGTAATGTCTCCAAATGATCTTTGATTTGCACATGAGATTGATGACATCAATATTTGGGAGAGACCCACGACATTCTTTTGGTTTGGTTGTGATACTCCAATTGTATGCATTTTTCTTTAGACCCATTATGGTGGAAGAAGTTGTTAATGATGGATGTGAGTTTCTTCCTCAAACCTTTAGGATTGATGGAGGATGAACTAATAACAAAGGTAGCTCCACATAGTTGATTTAATTAGTTAGAGTCTCCTACGAAGGAAAGAAATTTTTTGCTTCCATGGAGATAGCCAATACTAAAGTTTATCCATAATTTTGAGACAATCAAGCTTTGAGCTTTGAGGACGATAGTGACCCCAAGATAGTTCCAAGAGAGAGGCTTGGAGTTAAAACTACAGATTTTTTTTTTTGTTGCAAATGAGTGTCAATAGATTTAGAGAAATAATAGTATATTTTAATGGATTAACACAAAGATTAGAGGCCAAATTAAAAGCATGGAGAGTAGAAGATAAGCAATTAATAGTGTTAAGGTCAGCTTTCCCATAAATATAAAGATCATCAGCATATATGAGATGAGATATATTATAACCATTTATCATAACACTTCCACTGCCAGCATTGGGTTGATGAAGGTCCAAGAGTCTAGAGAGAGCATCCATAATAATAGAGAAAGGTAAGGTTAAAGAGGAAAGCCTTGCCTTAAGCCAGAAGAGGATTTGAAATAGCCTCTTATCCCACTATTAATAATTATAGAAAAATGAACTTGTGCTACGAGGAATTGAAGCCATATAAGAGTTCATTTGATGTTGTCTATAATATCATGACCAGCAATGAAGGCAGCCTAAGCAGGGTGTATAATACTAGGCAGAACAAGTTTAAGCCTATTAATAAGTAATTTGGTAATGATTTTATAGATAGTATTGTAGAGAGAGATAGTCTATAGTCATTGTGAGAGCTCGTATGAATGAGAGTGATCGCAGAGTGTTTAACTCTTTCAGGAAAAGTAGAGGTGCTGAAAAAGTATTTGATGGCCTGAATGCATGAAGGATCGGTGATGGACCAAGTATCTTTAAAGAATTTGGAAATAAAACCATCTGAGCTTGGGACTTTATCAAAGTCAATACTAAAGATGGCACGTTTAATCTCCGTGTCGCTGACAGTGTTAATAAGTTCTTCACATTCAGATGAATTGAGGGTGCAGCTAACAAGAATATTCACAAGATAGTTACTGGATGCATTTGAGGTGCTATTGAGCATTGAATGAAAGAATGAGATCGCTTCACTAGCTATGCCATCTTGAGTGCAAATGTAAGAGTTGCTTCCTGAGAGCTCTCTCAGATGATTCATGTTGCTTCTTATTCTAATTTTTTGATAAAATAATTTGATATCATCTTCCCCTTTAGCAAGTCAAGTGCATTTTGCTCATTGTTTAATCCATTTTACTCACAAACTAATGCTTCATGTAGTTGTCTTTGATACATGATCTCATTTTGTTGATTTTTTAGATCAGAAATGGAATTAGATATGTTATCATAGGAGTTCCATTTCCAATTGAGGAGGGTAGATTTGATATTTTTTAATTTGTTGCAAAGAGCAAAAATAAGCTGAAGTTGTCCAGGTTATCCACTTGAGCCAGATTTGACTATTAGAATGATATCAAGTCTGGTTATCTTTAGTAGAAAATAAGCTGAAATACCTATGAAGAAGGGATCAGAGATGGAGGAAAGGGGAGAGTTTAGTTTCCAGTAGATAGATAAGGTCAATCTTATTATTTTTAATAAGGTTTCTGCAGTCAGTGATGTGAGCATCACTATTGAAATCATAAACATTCCAAATAAGGATGTTGGGGTAGAACATAGTTCACTATTGAGATTAGGAGGATTCTCCTTTGGGTTTGGCTTTCTTAATTTTGGTGACGGCGTGGAGGAGGAGGTGGAGGAAGTAAGTTTGGTTGTGAGGGCTTAGTTAGAAGTTGTAAAGGAGATTAAAATGGGCCTCCTCCTCTTAGATGAGCTCTTTTAGAGAGGTCAATAGATCAATATGTTTAGATGAGGTGATGTCATTCATATTGGTTGGGAATCATCAATAGTGGATTCCACACTTGGAGGGTCGAGGAAGTATATTGAGGTCGTGAGGGAGGTGGTTGTTGCTATGGGGAATAGTGGGCTTGGGTAGGTCGACTAATGCTACGACTGAGTTGCTGCTTAGTTCTAGCTCTGCTAAAACTTCTGCCATGATGGGGAAAAGAAGTAGAGGGGGGTTTTTGATTAGGTAGTTTAGGGCAGTTGGTGGGGTCATGAGCAAATGTGCCACAAGTTTGACATGAGGAGGGCTGCCATTCATAAATAACATGATGTAATATGTCTTGTCCTTTAATCATAATTGTAATAAAATCAGGGAGGGTAGAATTAACATTGATCTGAATGCTAACTCTAGCAAAAGTGAGGTGAGTGCCTTTGGCAATGAGAGGATCCATAGCTAGAGGAATACCAATTTTGATAGCAATCATGAAAAAACCATTTTCTAACCCGCAGTAGAGGGGGAGATTTGGGAACTTAACCCATATAGGTACCTCTTTAAAGTCTTCCTTGATAGGTTTAAAATCAGGAGACCACTTCTTAAAAATGAAAGGGTTGCCATGAATAAACTAAGGGCCACCAACCAGAATGATGTCCAAATCTTCAGCACAGTTAAATTTAAAAAGGAAAAACCTTTGGCAAGAGAGATTAGCTCAACGCATTATAGTTTCTAGATTTTGTTGATAGCTTGGAGAAGATTACCATAAAAGGGCACTTACCTAAAGCATAGCACCAAAGCAAGGTTCCATTGCTTAGAGCCTTCCTCGATCTCTTCATCGAGAAGGAAAGTTTTTCATCGCCATCACAGAAAAAAATTTATTTAATTTCATGGGAGGTTGAATAATTTTTATTTTGCAAAATTTTACTTATATTTTTTTATAATAGTAATAGTCAAAACAATTACAAATTTTTTTAAATATTAATTGATCTCTCAAAATGATAAGAAATATCTTGTATATATAAAAATATCACATGCAGTGAAAATAAAATTTAATCTAAAATATATATAGTAATCTTAATTATGTTGAATTATTCAAAGAATGTATAAGCGCCCACGATAGATCATTAACTCGATCAAAACCTTTCAATTTTAATCATTAACCACGGTCGCTTTTCTCTCATGGATTTCCTGCTTGACTATCTTCACCTCACTTTACTACTCATCCATCAAAGAAAGAAAATCATATATATATAGACATCCTCAGCTTTATGATGGATTTACCTAAATTATAAGTTTCAAGATTCACAGATATGGATGGATGGATCATTTGATGAGCTAAATATTTTATGAGAAATTTTGTTCCTAAGCTTTAACTACTTGCCAATATATTTTTTTTAATTGTCACAGATCACAAGAGAGCATGCAGCGACATTCAAAGTACTGTCTTCCCAACATTACTGGCGAAGTGTCCTTCCCCAAACTCCAATCCCTGCTAGTATCCTCCAGCCTACACCAAGGTCCTCTCCCTCTCAATCTCTCTCTCTCTCTCTCTCTCTCTCTCTCTCTCGTTTTATAATAGGTAAGTGTCTCGCAAGAACAGCGCACAAATTGTATAAAATACCAATAACTCATAAGTATGAACCTAACAAAAGAAAACTACATCAAAATTGTCTTTGGCACAATGTTTATTTAGATTTTTTATGATGTTGATGATTATGATGCCTTAGTATTAATATAGAGTATTAAAAATATGTAATACAATTTTAATTTTTGAAACCTTTCATATGATTGATATTATCATGGTTGTGGAAATCAAAATAATTAAGGAATTAGAAGAAACAGAGTTTTAAGATTTAATAATTCGAGGGAGTTGAATCATAGATTGACTTAGATAATATAATAAATATTAAAATTATTTAATATAATCTAGAAATATAACAATATAAATATATTATAAATATATAACAAAAATAAACAAAATAATCATAAAGATTTTTTTTAATAATTTTAAAATTAAAGTAATAAATAAGAATAGTTAAAATAAAATTTTATGTAAATGTAGATATTTAAATTTTAAAAATTTATAATATAGATGTATAAATATAAATATGATTATTAATAAGAATGTAAAATTTATAATATAAAAATATTTTAAAAACTTTATTAAATAATAATAATAATAATAATAATAATAATAATAATAATAATATAAATTGTAAAATAAATGAAAAACGTTATTATAAACTATATATTTTTAAAATAAATTTGTATATTATACAATATAATTTATAAAAAGATTATACAGTTTAAAATTAAAATTTTATTCATATATACTTACATCTCAAAACCCATTTAACACTACCAAAGTCCAAATCATGCAGTCTAGTTCCTCCTTCAAGCAATCCAACTAATATTTCAACATATTCATAGAGATTTAGTATTGCACTCTTCAAATAAAAGAAATAGCTCTAAAGTATGAGCTAACATGGTGGACACGCTATAGATTAATTTGAATAACTTTCTATTAATAATAATAATAATAATTTTAAAACTTGTAAGATTTTTTTTTTAAATAATTAGGTTAAAATATTATGTTAGGCTTAATATTTAATAAGAAAACTTTAATTGTTTAATTGAGAATTAAAGGTAATTTCAAAGATTAGTTTTAGATTGGCTAATTTTATATAACTAAAACCTTCAGCCAAATTGATGGGCATGGCTGATTTTCATTGATTTGATGTGAAAATGATTTTTATAGACTAACTAGATTAATCATATGCTTGATTCACAGTGAAACAGGTTCAACTGGCCAATCCGATCCACTGTATAAAACCTAGGATATTATGTAAATTAAAACTACTTAGAGTTATTTCTCATAAGCTAAAAAATTATAATTTATCATTCCACTTCTCAAAAGTATGAAAAATAGCTTATTAAAACTGGGGTGACACTTAAAGGTGTCTAGTTGCCACCAAGGCAAAAGTATGTGGTGGGACTCAAAGAAGGGGGGCACATGGTAAGGGTGTAAACGAGTCGAGTTTGAGCGAACATACTCTTGTTCATGTTTGGCTCATTTGAAATTTGTTTTGTTCGTGTTCGACTCATTTATATATCGAGAAATAGTTTATGTTCGCTTAACTAAACGAGCTAACGAAATAACTAAATGCTTGTGAACAACAAGCTTTTGACAGAGGAGGATTCAACCCAAATCTTGCATTTAACCACTAAGCCATGCTTGCATTTCTAATAATAATAATAATAATAATAATAATAATAATAATAATAATAATAATAATAATAATAATAAATAAAAATAATAATCAAAATGATCAAAATGAATTAATAATAATAATAATAATAATAATAATAATAATAATAATCATAATAATCATAATCATAATAATAATAAATAATAATAATAGTAATACAATAATAATAATAATAATAATAACAATAATAATAGTAATACAATAATAATAGTAATAATAATTATTATAATAATAAATAATAATAATAATAATAATAATATCACTACTCAATAAAAATTAATATTGATTTTAAATTGTATGAATCCTTTTAAAATTCTCCCAAATGTTATGATCGATTTTATTTTTTGAAAATAAAAGAATAAATATAACAATCATTTCTTAAATATATTTTTATATATAGGTTGGGCAAATGACCCCTTAGTGTGAACCTATGTCATAGCTCAATTTATGCTGAACTAAGTGTTTAAGGTATTGTTTAGTCTCATGTATTTACGTTACTTCTCATCAGAAGGACAAAAAAATTTATGCTCGAACGTCCACTGTTTCCTCCTGATCTTCTCTTGTTTCTTCAGCATCACCGATGGGCTATCATTGGAGGACTTTAACGCAAATGAAAATACAAAAAAAAAAAAATTGTCCAATTTTGCATTTGCTTTGTAAAAATTCCTTGTACTTTAAATTCAAATTTTAAACCACACCATTGAAGAGTCTAAATATTTAAAAATCATGAGTGTAAAGCAGGTATTAAGTTTCTTGCAAGTTTATGAGGAAAAAGAAAAAAAATGTAAAAATTAATAGAGATAATGGTGCAATTGCTATAATTGAATCATAGATAAGAAAAGTTTGATAATTATAGATGTCAAAGACAAAAAGAAGATAATTAAAATGATGGTCATAAATGATAAAAAGAATGAAGAAGTAGATATAATAATAACTCCAATAAATTTAATAATAGAGATATGAGTAAAAATCCACAAATATAACAATTAGAAGAGAGAATAAATAATTAAGCTATGACAACTCTTATATCAAATGTTGTAGTTATTAAAAGTTTGGCCATTGAGCTTTAACGTCAAATGTACAATAGGAGAAGTATAACTTTGTAAAATACATGAGTTAAGATGATAAAACCAAATTGTTTGGGTGCAAAGACACTTTGTTACATAACTTTAAAATAAAGCAACAAGAAAAAAAATCAGAGGTTACTTATCTCGTTTGGGTTATAAGCATAAATCCTATCCTCTTAGGCATCTCTATAATCTTGTGTTGATGGATTATAAGCCTTAGCAATCTATTAAACTTTTAACTCAAATAAATAAATCATCTCTTTCAAACATATAAAGCCTCACCATAGGATAGGTCAAAATGTTCACTAGACTTCCTAGTATCATGAGCATTTTCTACTTAATTTCATATAGATTCTAAAATAACTCTTCCAATTGAGCAATCTCACTTGATTTTCCAAAATAGCCAATTTATTGATAGTCTTAACCTTAAAATCTTTGGAGATAATAATTGACTACTTTAATCAAGAATTTTCTTAGAAAATCCCATTTCCTATAATGTAATTAACTATGGAGGCTTGCCTCATTAAGGAACTAAAGAACCCGGTATTAAATAAACCTACTAATTTTTTATTTAAAGTAGGGGAAGAATCTCTCATACATATGAAGACCCATAATGCCTTAAGAGTCCTTATTGGGTGATTAGGTCCATTGTAGGGTGATGTTTCTATTTTTTAAGATAGTACATCATACCCTAATGTCACACCCGATCACTTCAATAAGTACCCTCTAAGATCTGCTTGGTGTTCACATAGCGCATTCAAAAGTAAACACCACAGTCACCACTTCTAGCTTTAGGTTAGGATGATGTATGTAATGATGTTTATTTTGTTTAATGATGTAATATTTTCGAATGGATGTTAGGATTATTGAGCATAGAGTGGATGTTAGGCCATTGTTAGCCAAGTATTATTTTCTGTAGTGGATTATTGTTAAGGGGCAGCTAAAAATAAATATAAATGCTTTTTCTTGCAAGTTGCTTATGCCCGTATGCATATTCCACATTAGGAAAAATGGGTTTTGTTACCCATGTGTGTTAAGTCCAAATTATACAAAGTAACTAGCTGTATGTTTAGCTAACATCTATTTTGTAAATGCGTTAGATTTACTTTCTATAAAATGTAATTTTTTTGCAATAGGGATTAGGATTAGTATGAGAGATTTAGGATAGAGGGCATAGCCCTCTTTGGAAGATGCTTCCATAAAGGGTTCATTCATAAATTTTGGGGTTCTAGTTGATTTATTATGATTCATTTATGTTCAAATTAATTATTTGAATTAATTAGTTCAATTAAATGCCAAATTAGGTCATTTTATAATTAATTAGGTTTCAATGTGTTTTCATGATGTATTTAACTTCATTCCGGTGTGATATGATGTTTTGGATCATTTCCAAATTATTCTTAATTTATTTGAGTCATATTTAAGTTTTTTGGTTAAAATCAAGGTTTAAAATTAAAAATTTCACATATTTAGATTTATTATTCAATAAATCATGAAAAATTCTCCTAATGTGTATCCTAACACCAATTTCTTAAAGTTTCAAATCATTTTGATCAATGGTTTGGGATTAATTTAGGTTTCAAAATTTTTATCCAAACCCAAATTAATTTAAAAATACACAATAATTAATTGGGATTGTAATTTTAATGGATTCGTCTCATCAACACGAAGCAATAAAGCTCTCGTTTGTATTTTTTTGATTTTATATTTTTTTTCTATGAGTTTTTGAATTTTCTAGCATTTTCTTTAATTTTTAAATTCAAAAAATCTTGAATTTCCTCTTAACCGCATCGGGTCCACGTGGATCCAACATGATGCCACGGCATTTGTCCACGTAGGATCCACATGGTTTCTGCATCAAAATGATAAACCGATTCTGCTATCCGATCGAATATTAAACGACTCTAATCAATCAATGGTTTTCCTTAAAGGATTTAATCAAATGATCTGTCTAAATCTCAGTCATCAATTCTTAACAAAAGGAATGGATGGTGGAGATTATCTCTTCTTTGACGAAGAAGAATGCCAAGAGCCGTCTGTCGATTCGAGGTGATTTTCTGTGATTCAACCATTCAAATTGCTCGAATTTGATTCCAAAACCATCAATGAATGAAATCGGATGGATATATACAGTTTGATCTTCTTTAAGATCAAATTAATTTTGAAAAGTTTCAAACCCTAAAGTTTAAGAGGTGGCTTAAATGGCATACCTTAATTCTGGTGATCTCTAGTGGTGGGGTTGACTCCAATATCTTAAATGGTGCGTTGAGGGTATGGAAAGAAGGAATTAGATCCTCTCTTTGTGGATTGCTCAATAGACCAAGCTCGACCTCTTTCAAATTGGCTTTGGTCATTCTTTGGCCTCTCGATGGTGAGGGAATCAGGGGAAGATTGGGATCAGCTTTGTATGAGGTGGGGAAGGTAATGGAATGGTTAATTTGGATCAAGATGCTCTCTAGCTCATTTTTCCTTTAGAGGTCGAGAGCCTTATGCATTTTCCTTTATTCTTGGTCGGCCATGCCTAATTACTGTCCTTGAAAGCTAGCTCTAAGGTTTTTCAATTGTTTAATAGCTGTCTAGACGTTATGAGGTGGGAAAGCAAAGGGGATGAGGGATTGGAGAATTTGGATTTGGCTTCATACTCTCTTTACATCCTTTTGGATTTTAGTTAATATTGATTTAATCTCCTAAGTTTGATCTCATTCTCTTTTAGCCTAAGTTAGGATGAGTTTAGATGAGTTTAGGTGGTTTTGAATGGGTTTGATTCAAGCTTGGTAGTTAATTATGCCATTGGATTCAATTTCATTTCAAATTCTTTAATCACATTTCTTTTTATTGATTCACTTTATATTTAAGTTTAAATCATCATTGATTGTCTATTAGATAATTAAGAATCTAATTAACCAATGCCACATGAGGATTTAATTCAATTCTAAGTCAATTTAGCCCATTTTACCTTAAATGGGTTAAGTTAAATCTGATTGAGTCAAATGACCAATTTTAACTCAATTAGATTATGTTTAGACTCTAAGCATATCTTATCACATGTGTGAGATGATTTGGATTGATTGATTTCAATTAGTTGAAGTTAATTTCAATTTTGACTCATTTAGCTCAAATTGGGCTTAATGGGTTAAGTTTGGGTTCATTTGGTTCAAATGGCCAAATTGGTCAAATTGGACCCAATGAAGGGTTTAATTATGTTTTATTAGCATTTCCAAATAATTTTGGATAATTAATTTGGGTTGATTTTGGTTTGATTTGGATTTGAATCCCATATGGTCCATGTAGGCCCATTTAGTTCAAATGACCTATTTAGCCTAATTAAGGCCTTATTGGATTTTTATTCTCTTAAAATCTTGTTTAAACATGAATATATTATTATTTAAATCATTTGGAATGATTTTATTTGGTCATATTTTGGTGGGTTGACCATTGAATTTGTGGGACCCACCTATAAGTCAAACCTATGTTAAAAAGGTTGACCACTTTTGGATCTTAATTTAGATTTGGATTTATTCATGCTTTTAATTTGATTTTATGGTTTTATTTGATTTTTATTTGCATTTATTTTAGTTTGGTCTGAGTTTCTTTAAGTTTAAATGACTTTAAGGGTTAAATAGAATAATTGGATTAATTACTTATTCACTTTTATTTTAATTTGAGTGCTTTAAATTTCAATTTCTTTATTCATAGATTTGAATTTGGTTTAGGTCTATCCAATTTTTTTGAGTTGGATTAGATCTTAGAAAGGCGTATTAGGCCACTAAGTGAAGTGTCTTAAGTATCTAATTAAGAGATTCTTAATATAGAATTAGGTATCCTAATTACTAGTTTTGGAAGTAATGTTAACCTCATCCAAAAATGAGGTCACCTCCTTTTTGGACATCTAATGCTCTTTTACAAGCATTAGTTACATGTGGTATAGGTTGGACTGGTCTAGTCTTTCACATTTTATGATTATATATGCAAAAGCCTAGTTCCAAGGAGGAAGTGAAAGTATGGTAGATCTACATTAATAATAAATGACTTACCCTTATATAAGACTCTTGTGGAGAAACTAGAACAAGTCCCCAAGTGAAGTGTGAAGGTCCATGTTGTGGAGGCTATCGCGAAATGGACAGTTAGTGAAAGTGCTCCCATGGAATTTGAAGTGGGAGAGAGTTCACGTTCTCCCCGATCTCGATCCTGAACTCCCAAATCCTTGGCCAAGCAAGTTCAAGAGATTGGTAGCCAGGTCTAGGACTTCCTGAAGAGGGTAGATAAGAATAGTCATAGGCAAGAGATGCTGGAATGCAAATTTGGCCATCATAAGGATCAATAGTAGATGCAATTCTCCTACATGCCCAAGTTCAAGATTGCACTGATCAACATGTTTTAGAATTGCAATCTTCAAGATCCTAGCCAAGTCTCTTTCCCTACGATGCCTCAATATCAGCCCTGTGTGATTACCCCACCACTATCAAAGATGGAGGACGAGGAAGAAGAAAAAGAGAAGGGTGGCAATGAGTACAATTACTAGCTTTCCTATCGATTGTGTATTTTTCTTCTTTTCTTTTATTTATAATTTATAATTTATAATTTGTAAGTTTATTTGAAAAATAATAAAATTTTCCTTTCTATTATCATTGTGTTGTATGCTTATATATTTTTGTCACTATTGATGTTCTAGGATAAAAAATATATAAAATTAAAATTTCTTAACACTTAAAAAAAATTATATCAGGATGCAGCGTTGCAGCGCTAATGTGTCAGCCCCTCGATTTTAGAGATAGATTGAAGAACCCAAAAGGTGAGCTCCACGACACTGTCTTGCAGCACCGCGGTGTTGTGGGATATTATTTCCTCCCCAACAAAAAATTTTCTATGTCCTTTTCTCCAATGTTGCAAGGATACACAACGCTATGACGTTATCCTCACAATTATTGTTGTGGGATTTTCTTTATTTTTTATGAAAATGTTCTAAGTCATATTCCAAGTGACACATGGGTATGGCATTTTAGTGCTGATGTTATAGCGTCGTGGTGCTATGATATTATCTTATTTGTATTAGGACATGACGTTGTGACACTAATGCTATGGCGCTGTGGTGCTATAGGATTTTATACAAGCACTAGGGTGCTGATTCTTGGGTGTTGTGGCACCGACCTTGTAACATGAATACCTGAGAGTGCGACGCCGATATCCAGTGCCTTAACGCTATAGGCCAAATTTTGAATTTAAAGAATTAATTTTTTAAAAACTTTAAAAATTTTGGTAGCATTTCATCTTAGTAGTGCTAGGTTTTAAAATCATATAGTACAAAGCACACTTCTCCCTATTCTAGTCTAAGATCAACGGACGAGAGGGGGTTTTCAACTCGTGCCAAAATAAAATTTAATGATGGAGGTCTTTAAATCTCCAAGTTTTTCACACTGGATCAAGGATCAATCGTGAAATTTTTGTTAAACTAGTAAGAAAAAGTGTATATTATTTATCTAAAGTGAGAAAACATGGAGTGAAGTGTGAGCACTATTTAGAGAGAATAGTGTCAAATGGGGAAAAGTCTTTTAGAGTGAACTGCTCACTCCTATTTATAGGAGTGGGCTGATAACTATTCCCTCTCAATAGCTAGTGCAGCATCTCGTCACCAAGATCATGATGTCTCGATAACTATTCCCTCTCACTCAGGATTAAAAGTATTCCTCTTGAGAAACCCGCAAACTTTAAAATTAACTTTTTTAGAGATATGGATTAAGAATATTTTACTGAGAGATAAAAGATACAATTTTGTAATAGATTCAAAAACTAAAATAAAGAGGGTTTTCTTAGTATTGTACATAAATGTAATAAATATAAAGATATACTATAAAAAAACGAAACTATCATCCAGCCATGGATTCAAATAAATAATAATAGAAAAAGTTTCCAAATTTGTCTACTCTGCATTCCCAAAAGTTTCTTTATTTTAAATTTTATTTTAATTATGAGTGCGTAAATTATAGATGAATTAAGTTACTGTGTCATGCTTTAAAATTATGGGAGGGAGTAATTGAGCATAGATTACGATTTCCCAAAATTAGTTTGGATTTATGTTGTGTAAGTCTATTATGGATGTTATACATTTGTTGAGAGGTTTGATGAAGAAGTATCGAGAGAGAAAGGATGATATTCATATGATATTTGTTGATTTAAAGATAGCATATGATAAAGTTCCTAGAGAAGTACTTTTGAGAGTTTTGGAAGAAATAGGAGTTAATATTGTGTATATTCAAGTCATTAAGGATACATATACTTGAGTTGTTACTTGTTTTCAAATACAAGGAATATTGACCAAGTATTTTCCTATTTCAAGTGGATTATATCAAAACTAAACTTTAAGCCCATATATTTTTTCTTTGGTTATGGGTGTTCTTACTGATCATTTATAAGAGGATGTACCACTACTGTATGTGTTTTGCTATTGATATTTTTCTAATTGATAAGACTAGAGAGGGAGTTTAAGAGAAACTTTATTATGGGGCTCAACCATAGAATCTAGAGGCTATCATTTTAGTAAATCTAAAATAAACTACACAGAGTGTAATTTTAGTAGTAGTAGATCTAGTAGTAGGGTTGTGAGAATGGGTGATCAAGTCATCAAAAAGAGTGAATGTATTATAATTCTTAGGTATATTCTTCAAAGTGATGGTAAAATAGATAGAAGTGTTAGTAGTAGAATTCAAGTTGAATTGTTGAAGGAATGCATCAGGCCTTTTGTGTGATAAAAAGTACTGCTTAACTTAAGAGAAAAAAGGTTGCCTAGTAAAAGAGAAGCATAACATTATTTAAAGTGTTTCAGTGATGAGGATGCTTAGGTGGATAACTGGCTTTACAAATAGAGAAAAATTGTGAAATGAATATATACATAAAAAAGGTTGAAGCACTCCAGCAGCAGATATTATTAGAGAGAGTCATCTTTGATGGTTTGGTCACATAAAACATCAGCCATCTAATGATCTAGTTATGAGAGTAAATGTATTTGATTTGGCCTATGATAAGAAATATGAAGGCAGACTTAAAAAGACTTAGTTAGGAAGTATATAAAATAACCTTATTTTATTAAAATTAAATGAGAATTTAACATTTAATAGAACACAATAAAGAAAAAGGATTTATGTAGCTGACCTCATATAGTGGGATAATGGCTTGTTGTTGTTGTTATTGTTGTATGAAGTACAAGTTCTTTATAGAGATCCCTTATATGTTCCAACTTCTCTTGAAGCTAAAATAGGTCAGACTCTATTAAACTTGCAATCCTACTTTAAAATGATTATCAGTTAACACACATAAGAGTTTTAAACTTTTGAGGTCAAGTCATATATTATGCAAGATAGGTAATCCCTTTATTAATTAGAAGAAATCTAACTTTGACAACTAAAGTAAAGGATTCAGGGTATGCAATGCTCCTGGGCTAATGCTTTATATTTTATTTTTGGGTTTTTTTTCTTATTTATTAGACATAACTCTAATACGTGATGCAATTTCATGTCCTAATAATTTGGGCCCTACCTATTGCATAGCTCTCTCTTTTAAGCCAATGTTATCCTTAAAGATTACGTGACCTCTATTCATGCAATGGTGATAGAACATTTTAAGAAGGAGAAGGTTACAAAATAAATCAAATATATTGACAAAGCTTTTGGGAATTCTACTTTATTTTATTCATAAGTCATTTATTTAATTTTAATCTTAATAAAAAATTTAATTCAAGTTTATCATGGCTAAACCATGGAAAAATCATAAACTTTGAACAAATTAAAAGTAAGCATTTCATTTCATTCAATGTGTACAAACAAAATGCAAACACATCAAACAAATTAAATAATTTTAAAAATAATAATAAAGGCCGTAGTTGGGAAACAAAATATAATACTCTAAAATTTAAAAAAAAATTATAGGTATTACCTTACGCCTTAGCTTAAACCAACTAATAAAGTCAAACTCAACTTGTTCTTACTTCATTTTAAGTTTTTCTGGCTCAAAAGACTTTAAAGATTCACCATTTATGGCTCATCTTTGTTATCTATTTTAGTCCTCTAGAATCTCAAAGGCTTATAAGACTTTCTATGTTTTTAAAAAGTGCACTTATAACATCAAAAAATTGCAACCTTTCATTTACAATATATATGTTAGTTCATATGTTATATTCAAAATACACAATCATTCAAACATTCATCATATCAAAAAATACCTGACACATTTACATGTCAAGCCACCTATCTTATTGATTATTCTTAAGGGGCCTTAAGTATTTAAGATTTTATGTAACACCCACAAGTAAAATGATTAATTTCTTAGAAAATAATAATAATAATATCACAATAGTGCATTATTTAAACATGATCACCAACAAAAGAATAATTTTAGTTTAATCCTAATAGTTTCCACAATCCATCAGTAAACTAACCTAGTACATCATTGCATTACAACATATTATCACAATAATCAGATAAAACAAATCATTCTAAATGTATAATGGCTATGTCTTATTATATATCTAGTGTATGCTAAGTCATGCAAATGTATGTCTATTAGGTTTCAATTTTTTAAGTTCAAATTGGAAGTTTAATTTAACTAGATATGGTTTTAATTTAAGTGATTAGTGATTCAAAAGATTTTGTTTGAACTTTATTCTATTTAGGTTTTAATTATTTAAGAGTTTTTAAGAATGCACGAAAACCTATTAACTTCCCTAGATAAGTGAACATCAAGATCGTTTAGGCATCATAATGTTATAAAACATATGTTATTAATTTTAGTATTATCTAATTAATTTTGATAATAAATTTGTAATATTTTTGTAAAAGAAATTTAAAAATATCTAAAATATTTTTTAAATTTATAAAACTATTATATAATCACAAATATCAAATATAAATTTCATAAGTTTTAAAAATTACTTTAAATGATTTAACAATTTCAATAAATTTTAAATTTCTTATCATGAAAAATTAAGAAAATAATAAAATAATTTTAAAATATATGGGAAAATTCTCTTTATCTTAGAACAATAAAAGGAATTTTAATAAAAATTTAAGAATTATTCTAATATAATTCATTATTTTTACACTTTAAATATAATTTATTAATTAAATCATATTTTATTTTAATTTTTATATTAACTTAATTTTATGATTTATAGAATTTTCTAATGGTTTATATTAACCTTTGGAATCACACACATAAATTTGGAATCAATTCGATTTATTTTATTTTTTTATTAATTAATTAATAAATTAAATTTATTTTATTATGATAATTTAAATATTATTTATTTTATTTATTTTGATTTTATCTAATTTTATATTGTATTTACTTTATAAAAATAGTTAAATTTTAAAAATTTATCTAAATTATTTATAGATCTTTCAAAATTTAAATATTATTTATATTATTAATTAATTATTATATCCATTATTTTATTATTTTATTATGTTAAGCAAAAAATTAAAGTGTTAAATAATTATATTAAGTTATCTCTATTTAATGAAAGTACTAGAATGTTTTTATGGATTTTATTTGATTTTTATAATTTCTATTTTAATTTATATACATATGTATTATCTTTATCTTTAGTTTAAATTTCAATTTCTTTTAATAAATAAATTTAAATTTTCTAAAAAAATTCCTAGACTTGAAGAGTTCCTAAGGGAACTTCATATAATATTTTGAAACTAGAAGGATTAATAACATTTTATTTTGATTATTTAATATTTAAATTTTCTTTTATTTGTCCTACATTACATAATGTAATTTATGGCCTCTATTTTTATTGGACTTCTCTTCGGATGTTGAATCCAAAAAGGATATATTCAGAATTTTTATCTTTAAAATAAATTAATTATGCTTTTTTAAAATTTTTGTTTGTATTACATATTTATTAGTTTGATTTAATGGGCACTTAATCCTATTTAGATTATTTCACCACAGGACTAGCTACCATAAGATCCACAAAATGGGGTCCATATAGCATGGAGGCTAATGTGGTGTGTACTTATGTTTCAAGTTCTAGGCGTTGGTTTAAGGCTTTGAAGTTTGGATCTGATATATGAACTTGTAATCCAATGGTTTGTGTATCATTGTCTTCTTTAAACTAGGAACTTTGGCCATAAACTAAGATGCCCTTAATCCCAACCAAGACAATGCTCTCATTAAAATCCAACTCAGTGGAAAGGATTAATATGAAAATGTAGTGTTGCCTATGGTTAGATCCTAGTCTAACTCACCTTTGGTTTAGAAAGCATGATAACCTAAAAGATTTTCTACCGTTCATGAAATTTACCTCACTAGATCCCCTATCTAGTGTTTAGGCAATCTAGAAACTCACATTGGATTAAAACGTCACTAGAAAAATAGCTCCCCGCTTGCCTCCTCGTCGGCTACTCTAAAGGCCAATTCACTATTGTAGCATGCCTCGATTTGTTGGTGTTCATGCTCAAAATGCTCTAATAAAAAGATTGCTATTTCAATTTAGCTTTGGAATGACTTTAGAAAATTCTAAGCATAAAATTATTTCCAATTTTGAATAAATTCTCCTTGGTTTCTATTTCCCCTCACCTTGGTTGTTTTAGCTCAATTTAATCTAAGTAATTACCATACTTCCCTAAATTTGTAGAAATGGATGGCTGAGATGGTTTTTGGATTAATGTTTATTGGTTGAAAGAGTTATGGGCAAGCTTGAGGAGAGTAGGATGGTGGTGAGGATTACTAGAATTAGTTATGTTAGAAAAAGATCTTTAACCATTCAATCCATTATAATTTTTGTCTAATTAATCTTTTGGAAAACTAAAGAAACAAGTGGAGGTGCCAATATGTAAATGAATTAATGTTTTTTATAATTTACTTATGGATCAATCATTTATATCATTTGAACTAACTCAATTAAAATGAGGGTAGCTTTTAACCATTAGAAAGATACTCTAAAAGCATCCATTAGATTTTAGTTGGGCTTAGATTAATTAATTTAGAATTCAACCAATAAGTTTTTGATCAAAATTATCAATCATTTGAACCATAACCAAAAGCAGTGTTAGGTTATGGTTTAATTGGCTTTATAGTTCTAAAATTAATGAGTTGTAATAGATTAATAAGGCATTGAGTTTAATTTTAGTCTAATTAATTTTAGATTCAATCAACATCAACTTAAATTTCTATTATATCTTTATCCTTCTATTTCAACATGATTCCTTAGTGGAAGTTGATTAATGACCTTAATAGATAATTAAAGTTTCATAGTGAAGCACTTAAGTCATTTTGAATCAAGTTAAGTTTTGGTTCATATATTTAGCTTAAACTACTAAAATTGTTTTAAGCATATTTGACTTAAACATGCTTAACTCAATTTTACCATAATGGGGATATTTATAAGTCGCATGTTCTTTTAGCTTTAATTTGATTTCAACTACTTGAGCTTTATAAAATTATTTTAGATTTTAAATCTTCATTAAAGATCTAATAAAATTTAATTTAAATCAGAATGAACTTTTAAATATGTTTGATAATACACCTTAATAGTTCATAATTGAGTAAATGGAGTATTTGAGTTAACTTAAATTTAATTGAACTTAAATTTAACTTAAATGATTCATAGCATTACCAAAAATACATTTCATTAAGTGTGCGCTTTATTATCAATTATTTTGTAATTTAATAAAATTTAACCCAATATAATTTTTTCCTCATTCTAAAAAATGAGATCAATAATGAGCAATAATCTTATTAGTTATTGTAAGCCTCAACTTCAGAAAAATATTTCATAATAAAAATTTAGCATGTAGAGAATACAAGAAAGTGACTCAAACAGAGAGAGACGAAGGGACCCAGTAAAAATAAATAAAAAATATATAGACCTCTCAAGTTTAGAATTATAATCAGGTTTGACATGTTCTTAAAACATTATCAATGCCTGGTCCCAAGTCTCGAATGAGAAAAGTGGAGGGTTGCATTAGGTAGTCGACATAAATTTTGTCTAAAATTCATGACATGAATGTTTTAATATATTATGTCAATGCTAAGGCATTCAGTTGAAGTAAAGTGTTGTATGGCCTAAATACAATATAAAGTATTCAAGAGTCAGAACATTTGCATATGGATGTAGTGGTAAAGAAGCAACGGTTCCCACATTATGGATGGATGTGGGCAAAGAAACTAGTCTATAAAACTAGAATTAATATAGGAACATGGAATATAGGTATTTTTATACATAAATTAATGAAATTAATAGAACCTATGTTTTATAAAAGATAAATTTCTTATGTATTCAAGAAACTAAATGGGTTAGAAAGAAGGCCAAGGAGATTGATAGTTTAGATTTTAAACTTTAGTATTCAAGCAGGAGTCATACTAGAAATAGTGTAAGTATGATTATAAATATGAGTTTGAAAAATAATGTTATGAAAATTAATAGGATTGGAGATAGCATTATAGCTTTAAATATTATTGCTAATGCTAAAATTATTAATGTTATAGTTGCTTAAGCCCTCAAGTAGTTTTAAATGTTTGCTCAAAAGAAAACTTTTGGAATGACCTAAAATGATTAAAATAAAGGCAACATATTGAAAAAAAAGTATTTCTTCGAGGAGATTTAAATGAAAAAGTAGAATGGCAGAAGATTTTAAAAGCATTCATAGTAGTTATGGAATTGAAGTGACTAAAAAAATAGGATCATATTAGATCATACTTTAGGTAATTTTATAATTACTAATACTTTATTTAATATATATATATATATATATATATATATATATATATATATATATATATATATATATATATATATATGAGTATAGAATTACTTATAAGAATAGACCTAATATGATATAGATCTCTTATTTTATGATAAGAAAATAGATAGTTTAGATTATAATAATTATAACGTCATTCTAAGAGAACGTTTAAGTATCCAACATTGACTATTTGTTTTAGATTTTAAGATTATTAAAATATTATCTTAAGATTAGTTGGGAACACTTAAAAATGTAATATAAATTATTTTAAGAGTAAGATATGAGATTTTAAAATTTGAGATGTTTGTGATCAGGAAGCTAATATTTATGGAAAAAAAAGTAATAAGATTAAAAAGTTACAAAAAATATGATTGGGGAATAAAAAAGCTTCTATTTGTAAAAATAATTATTGGTGAAGTCAAAATGTACAAGAAAATATCAGAAATATGAAGTTTTGCAATAAAAATTGATTTAGATATAATAGTTTAGAAAATTGTGAAACATATAAAGTTTTTCAAAATCAATTTGGTTTAATGCCAGGTAGATCTACTATAGATGTTTTACATTTATTAAGAGGTTTGATGGCGAAGTATAGTGAGAGAGAGAGAAAGAAGGATCTATATATGATATTTGTTGATCTACATAAAGCGCATGACAAAGTTCCAGAAGATGTACTTTTGAGGGCTCTAAAAAAAGAAAGATGTTAATATTACATATGTTCAAATCATTAAGGATAGGTATGTTGGAGTTGTTACTCATGTTCAAGCACAAGAAAGATTGGCTAAGTATTTTCTTATTTAAGTTGGATTACATCAAGAATTGGCTTTAAGCCCATATCTTTGTGCTTTAGTTATGGATGTTCTTACTAAACATTTATAGGAGGATGTACCTCGATGTATGCTTTTTGCTGATGATATTCTTCTAGTTGATAAGACTAGAGAAGGAGTTTAAGAGAAACATAAATTATGGAGATTAATCTTAGAGTTTAAAGGCTTTCATTTTAGTAGATCTAAAATCAAATACATGCCATGTAATTTAGGTGTAAAAGATCTAGTGGTGTGGATGAGATAATGGGTGATCAAGTCAATAAAAAAGGTGAACATTTTAAATATTTCAGCTCTATTGTTCAAAGTGATAGTTAAATAGATGATAATGTAATTAGTAGAATTCATTTTCAATGGTTGATATAGATTAATGCATGGGACTTATTGTACGATAGAAACTTACCACTTAAATAAAATTAAGGAAAAATTTTATAAAATAATTGTGAAACTCGTAATGCTTTATGGTGCAAAATGTTGGCCAGAAAAAAGAAAAACATAAAATTAAGATTAGTGTTGCAAAGATCAAGATGCTCAAGTGGATTAATGGCTTTACACTTAGAGATAAAATGGGGAATGAATACTATGTGAAAAGGTTGGAGTAGCTCATGTGACAAATAAGATTAGAGAGTCTTCTTAGATGATTTGATTGCATAAAATGTTGGCCATCTAATGACTTAGTTAGATGACTTAAAATATTAGATTTGACATATGTTAAGAAAGGTAGAGGTCGACTTGAAAAGACTTGATTAAGAAGTATAAAAGTGTCAATATGACACAATGGAGATGAAATATTCATGCATCTGAGCCCACATAGTGGGATAAAAACTTGTTGTTGTGTTGTTGTTGTTGTTGTTGTTGTTATTATTGTTGTTGTTATTGTTGTATTGTGTTATTGTGATTTTAAATAACATTTTAAATAAATGTTTAAGCATCTCTTAGTGTTGATTTTCTTAAGTATATGATAATTATCTAATTCCTTGTGATATTACATGTTAAATGTAAGTATTATGTAAATGCAAGTTATTTATTATTTTAATCCAGATACTCTTGAATTATATTAAAAAAATATATAAATATAAATTTTGGGATAGAATAAGTTCAACTTCAGGCATTTGCATAAAAAAAAGAAAAAAACCTTTATTTAACAGACAATTCCAAAAACTTATTGTTGAAAATAACATTATTTAACTCTTAACAATTCTCTCTCGTAGGGTTGAATACCTGAATATGAGGATAGGGTTGGTTGGAAGGGTTTATAATATTTTTTTTGCTTTCTTCCATTCTTACTCTTTAATTTTATATTTAATCATATATATCTCATATCATGAGTCATTTTATGAGTCTGAACTAAGCCCTTAATCATTACATTTCAGCCCTAATGTGGAATAATATATTTAATTGTTATGAAAAAGTATACCACAATAGCAATGGAGCATTGAACAGAGATATATGGACAAGATGCTCGGACAGAAAGAATTATAATACATGGTGTGGCAAATATATTTTTATAGTTTCATAAAGTAATACTTCAAATAAATATTTCTCTTTGTGTTGATTTCAGTATGAATACAATAATGATCTAATTCAATGGTAAATTTATATGCTAAATGCAAATTATTTACTGTTTCAACAATCACTCAAAAATGATACTTATTTGAAAAGATATTGAATTGTATTAAAAAATTATATATATATATATATATATATATATATATATATATATATATATATATATATATATATATATATATATATATATATATATATATATATATATATATATATATATATATATCTTTTCTCTTTTACATCAAATATATAAATAAATAGATAGATAGATATGCATATATCATCATAGATATCCTTGCAGTACTTTATTTAGTAGACCGCAAGAATCCACATAAGTTGACAACTCCAAAATCTATTGTTGGAAACAATAGTATTTTTTTTTCTTTTTTGGGGAAATATTCAGGCCACGCCCAGCAATTTGGATACAAAATATCATCAAAAAGATTGATAAAGAAGAAACCCACAAAAAAGCTATAAAAAGTAATTACAAAATTGAAACAAGAGTGAGCTCAGGAATCCAAGTCAAATGTCAGTAGATCAGAGCTCCGTCCAAGACTATCCAAGGTAGGTTTGCACAATCCATGAGTTTAAAGCCCCCAAAATGAAAATACATGAGGTGCATCTAATCGAGCATGAAGAAAAGTGAACAACAGCAGAAAGGTTCTCAAAATGCAAAGAGCACCTTAATAGCATCATAGAGTGGATTGCTTCCAGAGATTCTAGCAAAAAGAGAGGTATTAGATCATCCGAGAGGATATAGTCAAGCTAACAAATCAACCACAAGCATGTAGAGATAAATGAGCATATCACAATCAGCAATCAAATAGGCAAGCTCAAGGTAACATAAGATAGTCGGTTGAGCTCAAATAAGAGTTGGAGTTTATCATAGCTCACCAAAAAGAAAAGCCCTGAAAACAAAATGTATCTCCAAATGCGAAAGGTAGAACCAAAATAATGAGCAAAATAGAGGCGGGAAAATGCTTTAGATATTGTAGAAACTTTTGATTTAATATGGTATGCAATTTTTGAATTTCTACTACCTCGTCATCTATTTCATAGCAAAATGTATGTTTAGGATCTGTAGATTAAAACTGGTAGGAGAGTCCTTGAAAATTCTATTATTCCTTTCCTTCTAGATATAATGGGCAGTGATGTGTACGGCTATAATAAAAAAGCTTTTGAATATTTTGCATGCCATGATGTCAGAATGTGCAAGCACTTGATGGAAATTGCATGTTAAGAAAGAAATTTTCATCGGATACAACTTTTAAGTGGTGCATGAGAATGAGGGCTTTTAAAAATTAAATGAATGTGATATTCTATCATAGAATAGCAAAAAACACAATATTGATTAATGTCAAGACCTCTCTTGGCCAACATATCTTTTATCTTTAGACCTCCAATAAGAATTTTCCAAGCAGTTGCTATAAATTTGAGGGAGTGGCCTTTGAACCAAAGATACCCGCTCCAATCCTCTTTATCATAATTTTCTAAGCAAAAGAATAAGTAGATTTATGAGAATAGAAGTCCATTTCCCTCCATATATAGACCTTTTTCTTTTCCCTAGTGGGTATGTTTCAGATAAGCTAAGTACAATAATCTAGGGTATTTTGGGTATGAGTCAATGACTAGCTTTGATTCACGATAACTTCAAAAAGTAAAGTGTGAATTGGATAGGGGAACCAATTAAAATTTTGATTGTCAAATCTCTCAAAAAGATAATAACCAGAAAGCCAGTCAAAGTAGAAGAGGAGGTTGCTTTTAGAGGTAACCTTTAGTAATATGCAATTCTTAATTCTGGTGGTCACTTGAATCAGATATTTCCAAAAAAGAGAGATATTGGATCTCATCTTAAACCAAAGAGAGCCATAGAAATTGCAATACTAGTTAGATAAAAATTGAAGTTGTAATGTCTCCAAATGATCTTTGATACATGAGATTGATGACATCAATATTAGGAGACCCGACATTCTTTTGGTTTGGTGATACTCCATCAATTTTTCTTTCAATTATGGTGGAGGAAGTTGTTAATGATGGATGTGAGTTTCTTCCTCAAACCTTTAGGATTGATGGAGGATCTGAACTAATAACAAAGGTAGCTCCACATAGTTGATTTAATTAGTTAGAGTCTCCCTACGAAGGAAAGAAATTTTTGCTTCCATGGAGATAGCCAATACTAAAGTTTATCCATAATTTTGAGACAAAAGCTTTGAGGACCTAATAGTGACCCCAAGATAGTTCCAAGAGAGAGGCTTGGAGTTAAAACTACTGATTTCATAGATTTTTTATTGCAAATGAGTGTCAATAGATTTAGAGAAATGAATAATATTTTAATGGATTAACACAAAGATTAGAGGCCAAATTAAAAGCATGGAGAGTAGAAGATAAGCAATTAATAGTGTTAAGGTCACCTTTCCAATAAATATAAAGATCATCAGCATATATGAGATGAGATATATTATAAGCATTTTTCATGACACTTCCACTACCAGCATCGAGTTGATGAAGGTCCAAGAGTCTAGAGAGAGCATCCATAATAATAGAGAAAGTAAGGTTAAAGAGGAAAGCCTTGCCTTAAGCCAAAAGAGAATTTGAAATAGCCTCTTATCCCACTATTAATAATTATAGAAAAATGAACTTAGGGAAGGGGAGGGACTTTCGAAGCCTTCAAGTCATTAATTTCTTGGGAGAGGATGAGGAATTGAAGCCATATAAGAGTTCATTTGATGTTGTCTATAATATCATGACCAAAGAATGAAGGCCTAAGCAGGTGTGTATAATAGTGAACAAGTTTAAGCCTGTTAATAAGTAATTTGGTAATGATTTTATAGATAGTATTGTAAAGAGAGATAGTCTATTGTCATTGTGAGAGCTCATACGAATGAGAGTGATCGCAGAGTGTTTAACTCTTTCAGGAAAAGTAGAGGTGCTGAAAAAGTATTTGATGGCCTGAATGCATGAAGGATCGGTGATGGACCAAGTATCTTTAAAGAATTTGGAAATAAAACCATCTGAGCTCGGGACTTTATCAAAGTCAATACTAAACAAGGCACGTTTAATCTCCATGTCACTGACAGTGTTAATAAGTTCTTCACATTCAGATGAATTGAGTTAACAAGAATATTCACAAGATAGTTACTGGATGCATTTGAGGTGCTATTGAGCATTGAATGAAAGAATGAGATCGCTTCACTAGCTATGCCATCTTGAGTGCAAATGTAAGAGTTGCTTCCTGAGAGCTCTCTCAGATGATTCATGTTGCTTCTTATTCTAATTTTTTGATAAAATAATTTGATATCATCTTCCCCTTTAGCAAGTCAAGTGCATTTTGCTCATTGTTTAATCCACATTTACTCACAAACTAATGCTTCATGTAGTTGTCTTTGATACATGATCTCATTTTGTTGATTTTTTAGATCATAAATGGAATTAGATATGTTGTCATAGGAGTTCCATTTCCAATTGAGGAGGGAAGATTTGATATTTTTTTAATTTGTTGCAAAGAGCAAAAATAAGCTGAAGTTGTCCAGGTTATCCACTTGAGCTAGATTTGACTGTTAGGAACGATACTGAAGCTGTCCTGGTTATCTTTAGTAGGAAATAAGCTGAAATGCCAACAAAGAAGGGATCAGAGATGGAGGAAAGGGGAGAGTTTCTAGGCGATAAGGTCAATCTTATTATTTTAATAAGGTTTCAATAATAGTGAGCATCACTATTGAAATCACAAACATTCCAAATAAGGATGTTGGGGTAGAACATAGTTCACTATTGAGATTAGGAGGATTGTCCTTTGGGGTGGCCTTTCTTAGGCTTTGGGGTGATGAGCAGGGAGGAGGAGGTGGAGGAAGTAAGTTTGGTTGTGAGGGCTTAGTTGGAAGTTGTGAGGTTGTAAAGGAGATTAAAATGGGCCTCCTCCTCTTAGATGAGCTCTTTTAGAGAGGTCAATTGATCAATATGTTTAGATGAGGTGATGTCATTCATATTGGTTGGGAATCATCAATAGTGGATTCCACACTATTGGGGTCGAGAGAAGGTCGTAAGGTGAGGGAGGTGGTTGTTGCTATGGGGAATAGTCTTGGGTAGGTCGACTATGCTCGAGTTGCTAGTTCTAGCTCTGCTAAAACCTCTTCCATGATGGGAAAAAGAAGTTGAGGGGGGTTTTCGATTAGGTAGTTTAGGGCAGTTGGTGGGGTCATGAGCAAATGTGCCACAAGTTTGACATGAGGAGGGCTGCCATTTATAAATAACATGATGTAATATGTCTTGTCCTTTAATCATAATTGTAATAAATTCAGGGAGGTTAGAATTAACATTGATCTCAATGCTAACTCTAGCAAAAGTGAGGTGAGTTCCTTTGGCAATGAGAGGATCCACAGCTAGAGGAATACCAATTTTGATAGCAATCATTAAAAAACCATTTTCTAACCCATAGTAGAGGGGGAGATTTGGGAACTTAACCTATATAGGTACATCTTTAAAGTCTTCCTTGATAGGTTTAAAATCAGGAGAACACTTCTTAAAAATGAAAGGGTTGCCATGAATAAACCAAGGGCCCACCCAAAATGATGTCCAAATCCTCAAGTTAAATTTAAAAGGAAAAAATCTATGGAGAGATTAGCTCAACCGCATTCATAGTTTCTAGATTTTGTTGATAGCTTGGAGAAGATTACCATAAAAGGGCACTTACCTAAAGCATAGCACCAAAGCAAGGTTCCATTGCTTAGAGCCTTCCTCGATCTCTTCATCGAGAAGGAAAGTTTTCATCACACAGGAAAAAAATTTATTTAATTTCATGAGAGGCTGAATAATTTTTAATATTTTGCAAAATTTTATTTATATTTTTTATAATAGTAATAATCAAAATAATTACAAATTTTTTTAAATATTAATTGATCCCTCAAAATGATTAGAAATATCTTGTATATATAAAAATATCACTTGCAGTGTAAATAAAATTTAATCTAAAATATATATAGTAATCCTATTTATGTTGAATTATTCAGCAATAGGCTACTATATAAGCGGCCCACGATAGAGTCATTAACTCGATCAAAACCTTTCAATTTTAATCTTTAACCGCAATGTTGTTTCTCTCATGGATTTTCTGCTCTTGACTATCTTCAGCCTCACTTTAATTAGCTACTCATCCATCAAAGAATGAAAATCATACATATATAGACATCCTCAGATTTATGATGGATTTACCCAAATTATAAGTTTCCAGATTCACAGATATGGATGGATGGATCATTTGATGAGCTAAATATTTTATGAGAAATTTTGTTCCTAAGCTTTGACTACTTGCCAATATTTTTTTTTAATTGTCACATATCACAAGAGTGCATGCAGCGACATTCAAAGTACTGTCTTCCCAACATTATCAGAAGTGTCCTTCCCCAAACTCCAATCCCTGCCAAGATCCTCTCTCTCTCTCTCTCTCTCTCTCTCTTTTATATAATAGGTAAGTGTCTCGCAAGAACAGCGCACAAATTGTATAAAATACCAATAACTCATAAGTCACATATATATGAACCTAACAAAAGAAAACTACATCAAAATTGTCTTTGGCACAATGTTTATTTAGATTTTTTTATGATGTTGATGATTATGATGCCTTAGTATTAATATAGAGTATTAAAAATATGTTGTACAGTTTTGATTTTGAAACCTTTCATATGATTGATATTATCATGGTTGTGGAAATCAAAATAATTAAGGAATTAGAAGAAAAAGAGTTTTAAGATTTAATAATTCGATGGAGTTGAATCATAGATTGACTTAGATAATATAATAAATATTAAAATTATTTAAATATAATCTAGAAATATAACAATATAAATATATGATAAATATATAACAAAAATAAACAAAATAATCATAAAGATTTTTTTTAATAATTTTAAAATTAAAGTAATAAATAAGAATAGTTAAAATAAAATTTTATGTAAATGTAGGTATTTAAATTTTAAAAAAATTATAATATAGATGTATAAATATAAATATGATTATTAATAAGAATATAATTTATAATAAGAATGTAAAATTTATAATATAAAAATATTTTAAAAACTTTATTAAATAATAATAATAATAAAAATAATATAAAGT
The DNA here is from genome assembly GCA_021442155.1 of Cymbidium sinense. Taxonomy (NCBI): domain Eukaryota; kingdom Viridiplantae; phylum Streptophyta; class Magnoliopsida; order Asparagales; family Orchidaceae; genus Cymbidium; species Cymbidium sinense. Next base: position 30,953,820 of record CM038224.1, read on the forward strand.
GTAAAATAAGTATAAAATGTTATTATAAACTATATATTTTTAAAATAAATTTGTATATTATACAATATAATTTATAAAAGGATTATACAGTTTAAAATTAAAATTTTATTCATATATACTTACATCTCAAAACCCATTTAACACTACCAAAGTCCAAATCATGCAGTCTAATTCCTCCTTCAAGCAATCCAACTAATATTTCAACATATTCATAGAGATTTAGTATTGCACTCTTCAAATAAAAAGAAACAGCTCTAGAGTATGAGCTAACATGGTGGACATGCCATAGATTAATTTGAATAACTTTCTATTAATAATAATAATAATAATTTTAAAACTTGTAAGATTTATTTTTAAAATAATTAGATTAAAATATTATGTTAGGCTTAATATTTAATAAGAAAACTTTAATTGTTTAATTGAGAATTAAAGGTAATTTCAAAGATTAGTTTTAGATTGGCTAATTTTATATAACTAAAACCTTCAGCCAAATTGATGGGCATGGCTAATTTTCATTTATTTGATGTGAAAATGATTTTTTAGACTAACTAGATTAATCATATGCTTGATTCACAGTGAAACAGGTTCAACTGGCCAATCCGATCCACTGTATAAAACCTGGGATATTATGTAAATTAAAACTATTTAGAGTTATTTCTCATCAGCTAAAAAATTATAATTTATCATTCCACTTCTCAAAAGTATGAAAAATAGCTTATTAAGACTGGGGTGACACTTAAAGGTGGGAAGTTGCCACCAAGGCAAAAGTATGTGGTGGGACTCAAGAAGGGGCGATAGTATGTAAACAAGCGAGTTTGACAAACTCTTGTTATGTTCTTTGGTTTGAAATTTGTTTGTTCATTAATTTTGACTCATTTATATATCGATGTTTGTTTGTGTTATTTCGTTTAACTAAACGAGCTAACGAAAACACGATCATCAAGCTTTTGATGAAAGATTCAACCTAATCTTTTGCATTTAACCACTAATCCATGCTTGCATTTCTAATATAATAATAATAATAATAATAATAATAATAATAATCATAATAATAATAATAATATTATTATGAAAAAATAATAATAATGTAGTAATACAATAATAATAATAATAATGATAATAATAATAATAATAATAATAATAGTAATACAATAATAATAAGAATAATAATAATAATAATAATAATAATAATAATAATAATAATAGTAAAAATAATAATAATAATAATAATAATAATATACACTGCTCAATAAAAAATAAATATTGATTTAAAATTGTATGAATCCTTTTAAAATTCTCCCAAATGTTATGATCGATTTTATTTTTGAAAATAAAAGAATAAATATAACAATCATTTCTTAAATATATTTTTATATATAGGATGGGCAAATGACCCCTTAGTGTGAACCTAAGTCATAGCTTCAATTTATGCTGAACTAAGTGTTTAAGGTATTGTTTAGTCTCATGTATTTACGTTACTTCTCATCAGAAGGAGAAAAAATTTATGCTCGAACGTCCACTGTTTCCATATATATATATATATATATATATATATATATATGTCCAATTTTGGATTTGCTATGTAAAAATTCCTTGTACTTTAAATTCAAATTTTAAACCACACCATTGAAGAGTCTAAATATTTAAAAATCATGAGTGTAAAGCAGGTATTAAGTTTCTTGCAAGTTTATGAGGAAAAACAAAAAAAAATGTAAAAATTAATAGAGATAATGGTGCAATTGCTATAACTCAATCAGAGATAAGAAACGTTTGATAATTATAGATGTCAAAGACAAAAAGAACATAATTAAAATGATGGTCATAAACGATAAAAAGAATGAGAAGTAGATATAATAATAACTCCAATAAATTTAATAATAGAGATATGAGTAAAAATCCACAAATATAACAATTAGAAGAGAGAATAAATAATTAAGCTATGACAACTCTTATATCAAATGTTTAGTTATTAAAAGTTTGGCCATTGAGCTTTAACGTCAAATGTGCAAGGACAAAAATGAAGACCATGCAAATAATTACATGTATGGAGAAATAACCAGATTTTCAAGCACAATAATGCAATAAGAAAAAAAAACTTAATGGAGATCAAAGGCAAAGGTATAATTCTCAAACACTTTAGAGATCATTAATACATCCCAAATATGTACTTTATATCAAACATGAAAAATAATATTTTGAATTTGGGCCAATTATTAGAGACAAAATTCGATATTAACTTAACAAAAAAAAATCAATTTTTAAGATATAGAGAATATTTTGATTATTAAGGTGCCGATTTAAAAAATAAAATATTTTTTTCTTAAATTTGTAAAGTTATGTAACAAAGTGTACAAAGGCTTAATATAGTGATTGATCATGGATTTGACATTTATCATATAAATGCCATGATTTGTGTAGCCTTGAACTTTAATTAATGAATGAGATAGTGAGATGCTTATCTTACATCAACCAACAAATCAATTATCTGAAGGATGTTTACTTGAAAACCAATTTCAAAAAAGTTTTCCATAGAAGTCCAAATTAGGAGTTACAAATTATTTGTGACTATTAGAATAATATATTTTAAAAAAACTATAAAAAAATCAAAATATAATCAACTTAGATCAAAGCATACTCAAAAGTGAGATGATGTCAAAAGAGTTTTATGCTAAAGTGTTCGCATATAATCTACTTAATAAAAGATAGAAGAGGCTGTAAGAGAATAATAATAAGATCCCACGAAAGCTCAACTTTAATAATACCTTCAAGTGGTAAATACTATGGATGAAGGAATCAAACAAACAGAAAGAATAATGCATATTAGACTTCCTCAAGCATACAAGAAGATTGAAGCTAAATTGGTATACAAAGTGACAAACAATACTAAAACAGATATGAAGAGATATTAAATAAGATTAATGACTAAATGATAGATTCAATAAAATGGAATTAACTATGAAGAAATATATGCACATATCACTAATATTAAAACTATTAGACTAATCATTTTTTTAGAAGCTTGGTATAAATGATAATATATCACATGAATGTGAATTCTACTTTTATAAATGGAGTTCTTGAAAAAATGTTATATATTAAATAACCCTTGGGAAACCAAGTGAAATAATAAGAAGAGAAATAATTGAGGTTAAAGAAGCCTTGTATGGCCTAAAGTAAGATCCAATAGCTAAAAACACTCAAATCAACAAAAACTTTTAAGAAAGAATTTTGCTAAATGTCCATATGAATATGCACACTATATTGAGGTTTAAAATAAAGATAGTTTGATTGTGTTTATATAAGATGATTTTGTATAGGTTAAAAGTAAGCATCTTTAAGGAGTTCAAGAAAGAAATCAAAATTTGAGAAATGAAAAATATTAAGCTCGTATCTTGTTGCATTGAAGTAAATGTGAAGCAAGAACATAAAGACATCCACATCACATAAGGAGGCAATGCTAAAGAAGTTCTCAAGTTAGTCAAAAGGTATGACTTTTATTCTCATTGAAATAATAATGTGAAATCAAATTGTCAATGATGATGCTGAATGAGAAAAAGAAGATCCATGTTTATATAAAAGTCTTATTAAAAGTGTACATAACATATATATGATCATAATATATATATATATATATATATATATATATATATATATATATATATATATATATATATATATATATATATATATATATATAGTAGAAACTATATATTGAGTCGAGGCATAATTTAATTGGCTTTTGCAAGTAAATTTGTTTCTTTTTTACTTGTTTTATGATTAGTGATCTTTCTAAAGTACAAAATTCAGTGCACTCACAAAACTTCTTGTTTGAACCTAATTCTCTAAATATCTTCTAAATGGTTTATCAATATAAACATCCTTTTGAAGCTCATAATCATAATTGTAAAGATGATATCATGATGCTCATCCATCAATACAAAGATGTAATAATTACTAATATCATTCATGATGTAAACAAATGTCTCAATAGCTACATTACAATTAATTTCTTTTTGAACAATTGGTAAAGTAAACTTCAGCTTTGCACTAACATTTGCAAAGGTATCTCTCTTGACTTCATCATTATAATTAGCATGAAAATTAAGTAACACCATGCAATTTCCTTGACTATCTGATTTAAATGACTTCTCATGACCATGAAATGACAATCTTGATGTAAAAAGAATTAAATGCAATCAATAGAAGTAGTCAATATGATCCAATATTCTTTTTTTATTCATCTCATCTTTACTCAAACCATACCAAGGACATAATTAATACTAAGCCCTCACATTTTTTTTCTAGCTTTATTGTGATCAATATTATGCCTTTTCCATATGTACTAGAATTTTTTTCTCTTCTAATTTTTAGACCCTTCCCTTGTAATAAGTTTTGACTAGCTTAACTTCCTATAGCTTGCTCTTAAAACTCAGAAATGCCGTAATAAAATAAAAATATAATGTTCTTTTAGCTGTGTGCACCAACCATTTAGACATATTTAAACCAATTTGAGTTAAACTTCCTTGCAACATTATTACTCATTGTTTGGAAGAAAGAAAATTTTTTTGGCTAATTGGATCCTCTAATCAAATATGCTCATCGAACCCTATCCTTTGTTAACATTATTAGTCTAAATCAAAGGTCAAGTTTCATTATAAATAGTTTATCAATATCATTCTTTTAGCGGTTATGAGTTAGGACAATTAAACTCTAAATTTTGAATTATTTTTGTATCTTAAATATGATGATTACATGCATGTATCTACATATAAGACCAATAAAAGTAATATGGGATAGACTTTTCCTCACATATAAGAAAATTAATTTGGTAATCTTACATTAACATATGATTATAAATTGTTTTTGTATCCAACCAAATGAATCAATTTCTAACATGTGCATATACTATACTAAAATCATTACAAACTACACTCACTTGGAAAAGAGTACACAAATATAAATGACATTAATAAATCGATGCATGACTAATTTTCAAAATGCACTAGTGAAAATCATGACTCAACGGGTGAGTTAATAAAGTTAGCATCATTTCTTCAAGCACATCTCTTATAAAAAAAATAATATAGGAAATGTTTACATGCTGTGTCTTCCTCCTCTAAGGACTTAAAAAGCATAAAAATATTAGCTAATGGACACAATTATAGACTGCACACAAACAAAGAGAAATACATTTAGAGTTTATAGAAGCCATAGATAAGTGTGTCAAGAAGCCATCATCAAGTGTGCCCAGAATCTGCTTACCTGGCTTTAAGAATATGTTGATTGAACAATTTAGGAGAAGATTTGAGGGCTTATGCTTTAGAAATTTAGGATGATTTGGTCTAGTAGGATTGGCTAAGGTAGAAAGAACTAACCAAGGCCAAGGTTCAAAAATGATTTCAATAGTTGGGAAGCTCATAAAGAAACAATAGGAAGCTATTAGTTTAAACTTAAAGTGCAATTAGTGTGAGCAAAAAAAATGCATGCTAGCTAAGGTCATATGAAGAAGCATATGTAGGCAATTGACACTATATGGTTTGGATAGAAGCAAGAATAGAGATCATAAGGAAAGTACGAGTAACATGTATCATGTAATTCATGGGTTATTATAAATGAGATTGATCGTATGTGTGTGTGAAGAGGATAGTGGCCTTTACGTATGCAAACTAGAAGAGTGATGGACTCATCTTAAGAGAAAGCAGATTATGATCGATACTACCTCTTCACATTAATTTAAAGATAGTATTAAGTCCTTAATGTAGTTTTAGACTTTTTGTACTACCTTTCAAATTAATGAAATTTTAGTTTTGCTAAAAAAATTGTGACAAATTCTAAGTCCTTAAGAACTATGTGATGTAGGACAAGAGTGCCTTTTATGATATGATATTTATTACACCGATAATTCTTAAATCCTCACAAAAGAGTAATGATAAATGCACACTACTATTAAACACATTCACAATATTATGAATTTAGTGAAGTTGAAAAGATTTTGATTAAAGTTATGTTAACCACACTAGAGATCTGAATCTTATAAGTGCAAAGAAATAACTGAAAAGTTATGAACGATCTAACCTATAGCAGATTTAAAATAACTACTAGTGAAGCAGGGATAAGTTGAAGTTGACCTCTACAAACAGTCCGTCATTGTGGAGATCACGTTCCTTCCTTAGAAGTCCTTCTCTAAGGGTTGTGAGCTCACACACTCAAGTAGTCCACACTCGAGGAAAACACGGAATAGTAAAAGAAATTTAAGAATATAACTTTTATTCCAAATCCAAGTGCCAAGCATTACAAGAGCCTCCCTATTTATAGGATTGAAAGAAAGTGTTAAGAATACTCAAATCTAACTCCAAACTCAAACCTAATACCATCATAACTACACCTACCACCACCTATTATCAAACCTACCACTCATTTCATACCAACCCAAAATGTCATACCTACTACAATGACTCATAGGCCATGGCATAAGAACAGCCCAATACATATAAGCTCAAGACATATATAAAATATAAAAGCCCAATAATACATAACTTAAATTATAATAAAAGGCTCAATAATGGATTTAAGCTTTATGATGATGATTCAGCACTCTCTGGATTTAAATGATTCTCCTCTGGAGATGAAAATCCAAGTACTCTTGTAATAATTGTGAGTCTAGTTGATGTAACTCATCAAATGTAAGCCATGAATCTTCAAGTGGAGAAAGACCTTTCCAACGAACGAGAAACCTTTGACTGCCTCCATCAAATTTTATGATAATCTGGTCTTCTAAAATTTGGTCTGGACGATGTGATCTTAAGCGATGAGAAGGTATGGTAGTTGGTGATGAAGTATGAACCTGCATGTTAGTACTATTTGTAGAGGGAATAGTGTTATCGGTGTCTTACCCATAGTACAATGTTAAATTTGATACATTAAATATTGGATAAATCCCAGCATTCATTGGAAGATCTATTTCATAAGAATTATCATTTATCTTCCTTACAACAATATAAGGACCAGATCTCTTGAGAGTTAATTTCTTAAGAGTTCCAATTGGAAATCTCTCTGGTTTAACTTTAACAAGAACTAAATCTCCCTCATTAAATTTTACATATCGTCTATGTGCATCAACATTAGTTTTATATTTATCATAACTCAGAGTAAGTTTTTGTTAAATTTCATTATGTAAATCATGCATGCTTTGTGCAAATGAAGATGCAAATGCACTAGACCTATATGTTGCAGGCAATTCAACAAGATCAATTAGTTTTCTTAGATCATAACCAGCTACAATATGAAAAGGACTCACACGGGTTGACCTATTAATTGAACTGTTATAAGCAAACTCTGTAGTAGGAAGAACTAAGTTCCAACTAGTAGTATGATCGGTCACTAGACACTAAGTAAATTTCCTAGGCTTCTATTAACAACTCCAGTTTCTCCATCTATTTGAGGGTGGTAAGCTGTAGAAAATAGGAGTTTTTTGCAATTTTTTTCCATAAAGTTTTCCAAAAATAGCTCATAAACCTTACATCATGATTAGACATGATTAGGCACTGCGCATGAAGATAACCTTTCCTTGATAAATCTTTTTGCTAATAAATCATCCACTTGTAGTTTTAGCTCCGCATGTTAATTTGGGTTCATACGATAATGTGGCAAATTTGGGAGTGATAATCCAGGAACTAGCTCTATGGCATGTTGGATACTTCTTAATGGGGAAGCTCACTCGGAAGTTCTTCAGGACAAATATCTTGATATTCCAATAAAAGTTTACGTACTTCAGATGTGAATGATTTAACACAAAGTTGATTTTCAGAGGTTAGAACAACTAATGCAAAAATGATATTCCAATTAATCTCTTATTGAAATTGACATTTATTAATAATATGTAGGGATTTTTTTCTATGGGAGGAGAAGAATTTTTCTGGTTGAAGTGGAGTGACCTCTTTAGGCTTAGCTAGATTTAAGACAATTCTCTTACCTTGAAATTAAAAGAATATGTATTAGATCGCCCATAATTTGTGACATCCATATCAAAAAGCCAAGGTCTACCTAAAAGTATATGAGCAACATCCATTAAAGAACATCACACCAAGTTTTATCACTATATTATCCTAATTGAATGGGTACAAGATAACATTGAGATATAGAGAAAGAGGTCTTATCTACCCAAGCAATCTTATAAGGCTGTGGGTGGGTCTCTAGGGTGAGCTTCATCCTAGACAAAGTAAAGATAACAATAACATTCATGCAGCTGTCACTATCAATGATTAATTTACACATCTTTTCACCACTCTTAAAATAACTGTGGAAAATTGATGTGCACCTCCAATCAATATTAGCTCGTGGGATAGCTAACTCATAACGCATAACAGCTATATGAGACTCATCTAATGCTTCTTCTGCATCACTAGCTTCTTCACAAGGGTCAACTGCAATTTGATTATCATTATTTTATTTTGTTGATCCTCATTTTTATAATCTAATGTAAGTTTTGTGAGGATAAGTACTTGCATAATGACCAAGTTTACCACATGTAAAATAATTAATGCTAGAAGTCTTAGAATCAGATGTTCCCACTAAAGCTTTTCCTTTTGTTTCACTAAGTCCTTTAGGAACTACTACAGTAAGAGGGGTAACACGCGATTGAGAGATATTTCCAGATGAAGTTGTGAATCGCTTATAAGGTTGTGATCTAAAATATTGTTCAATTTGAGTCGCCACTCGAAATGCATCCTCAGGAGAATAAATTTCTTAGGTTATCATTTCATTACGAATATCAGTTCATAACTCAGAACTAAATCTATAGATTGTTGTACAGTGATCCTCTCTAACATCACAACGGGTCATCAATTCATCAAACCATGTCATATACTCAACAACAGTTAAAGATCCTTGCTTAAGTATAGTTATTTCATCCATAAGTTGATCATGAAAATTTAATGGAACATATTTTTGCTTTAAAATTTCTTTCATCTCATCCTAAGAAGCAATAGCTGGTTGTCCCAATCATTGAAATTTTTGTGTGAGATTAATCCAATAAGTCTTAGCATGGCTAGTTAATTTCATGCAGGAAAAACAAACTTGTCTTTTTTTCGACATGGGGATCCAATCAAAATATTGGTCCATATCTACTAACCAATCTAAGAAAATTTTAGGATCAAGTCGACCATCAAAAGTAGGTGGATCAATTTTAACCCTACAAATAACATCATCATCAGGTTCTCTAAGTGTACGTCGAGGGGCAACAAAATTAGATAATGGCTCTTCATAATGTCGAGGATAATGCTCATAAGGAGTTCAATGAGCACAACCTTCATCTCCTCTTAATTGTCTTCTTATTCGATGAGGTGGGTGAGGAAGCACCTCATCAAACTCGGGATATTCATTAAAGTTGTTCCTGGGGCAATAATGGGGTCTAATAGGAGAATGTGAATGAGGCGGTAGAGGAAGAGGAACAAGATTGACAGGATGACCTTCCCTCTCTTCAAGTTGGTGTTCTAGGATTGGGTTAGTTTCTAGTGAATGTGTTGTAAGCCTACTAACTTTTTATTCTAAGGCTTCAAATCTATTTTGGAATTCATTATAGGTTTGTTGGTGCATAAGGGTAAGCTTTTCTATTTTTTTCAAGCAAAAATTCATAGGAATCATGTTTTTCATCTAAAGATTGATCTGGATATCTAAGACCACTATGAGTTGACATGATGATATTCTTTTAAAATTTTAATATAAGCAAATATTTAATTAATTTTTTAAAAAAATATGCAATGTAATGAAAATCAAAGACACGATTAGAAAAGTAAGTAAATGCTCTAATTAGATAAAAAATTTGTTTGTTTTTTTAACAATGAATTACAAGATTACTCTAATGCAAAAATAAAACTCAAAACAAAACAAGATGTTCCCAAAGAAACATACTTTCTCTGATACCAAATATGATGTAGGACAACAATGCCTTTTATGATATGATATTTATTACACCGATAGTTCTTAAATCCTAAAAAGAGTAATGATAAATGCACACTACTATTGAGCACATTCACAATATTATGAATTTAGTGAAGTTGAAAATATTTTGATTAAAGTTATGTTAACCACACTAGAGATCTAAATCTTGTAAGTGCAAAGAAATAACTGAAAAGTTATAAACGATCTAATCTGTAGCAGATTTAAAATAACCAGCAGCGAAGCGGGGATAAGTTGAAGTTGACCTCTACAAATAGTCCGTCGTTATGGAGATCTCGTCCTTCTGTAAGAGTTGTCAGCTCACACACTCAAGTAGTCCATCACTCAAAAGAAAATTACACAGAAGAATAATAAAAGAAATTTAAGAAGATAACTTTTATTCCAAATCCAAGTGCCAAGCATTACAAGAGCCTCCCTATTTATAGGATTGAAAGAGAGAGAGAGAATACTCAAACTCCAAACTCAAACCTAATACCATCATAACTATACCTACCACCACCTACTATCAAACCTACCACCATTATCAAACATACCACTCATTCTATACCTACGCAAAATGTCATACCTATTACAATGACTCATGGGCCATGACATAAGAATAGCCTAATGCATATAAGCTCAAGAAATCTACAAAATATAAAAGCCCAATTATACATAACTTAAATTATAACAAAAGGCCCAATCATGGATTTAAGTTTTATGACGATGACGTCGACGATGGAGATGATGTGCCCTGCATCACTATGAAAAGTGATGTTCTATGCACTAGGGTGAGAGGACCGAGAGAATAAATATAGGAGAGGATGATGTGGCATTCAATCATAACTCTAATATAATGTGGAAGGCTCGAATAATAACATGATTCATTCATAACGAAATTTTGAGTATATAGATTTGCATAAAGTTACAAAAAGTAGGTTTTAAATTTTAAATATGGACAAAAACACTATACTAGAAAATTTAGGTTTTTTAATTTAGGATAACTTTTTTCTGTTAAAAGAAAATATTGTCATTTAATTAAAATTTTAACCTATTTTATTTATTTTATTTTTATAAGTAATATAAATTTGGATATTTTGAAATTATTAAAAATAAACATTATCTCATTTGGCTATCATAACTATCAAAATCAATATTAGTAGTCAAATATTATTAGTGGTGACTATCATAACTCCATCAATGAACATTGTTGTTCATCATCATTGTTGTAGCTACAATATTACTATCCCTTCAACTACCACAATTGCTTCTTGTTGACAATCTTCCCCACAATCACACAAATAAATAAAAAAGAGGTTTTCAAAATGCCAAATATGTTTAATTTCAAGCAAGAATTTAAAAAAAAAAAAATAGAATTATAAATAAAAATAAAACATAAAAAAGATCTCAAACAATGCCAAAGTCGAAAAGGGGGTTACAAAAAATAGTTTTGTATTCAATATAGTAATAACTTATTAATACTCTTTCTCCTCTTCTCATTATGAAAGTATATCCACCAATGATTTGTTAGGTGTAAAAAACATGAAACAATAACATAGAAAATTATGTTTTTCCTTTGGAAAAGTTTGTTGTGAGTATTCAAAGTACATATTAACTATTACTTTCTAATTTAGTTATCATTAGAACTCAATTTCCTTTAAAAAAAAAATTTTTTTTTTTAAAAAGACAACTTTTCGGAAAATGTTTCATATATTTGATCACAAATTCAAAATTTTAACCTCAAGATTTTTTATTAAAAGCCTAAGTTATAAACTATTAAATTAGAATGACTTAAACTTTTTTAATATTTTCTTGCCTTTGTCCAAACAAAATCTTAAGCAATGACAAAATCAATAATTATTTATTCTATCATAACAATTTTATGAAAATTTTCACGAAAATGCCCTTATTTGTCCTTAAAAAAAAAATATTAATCCACGACAAAATATATAATTTTCAACTATTTTCTTTTGCTTTTTTCCTTGTTTCAATTTTATATTTTATCATTTCCTGTTTCTCAGATGAGACTCGGACCAAAATAAAGAAAGGGGCACTGTATTATTTTCATTATCTATCCATCTATCCATCTATATATATATATATATATATATATAGCTAGCTATCCTTTATTCAGCAGTCTGCAGGAAATCTATCTATCCACTGTTATAATCCTCTCCTTATATTGTATAATACGATCAAAATCAATATGAACCCCTTAATTATTATTTATATTTTGCATAATAATAATAATCATAATTATTAGAAAATTTTATCTAATATTAAGTAATATTTGACAAAATCATTGAAATTATCTTGTACATATAAAAATAATAATCACTCGGTATCAAGAAAATTTAATCTGAAAAAATATACTAATATTATCTTTGTTGAATTGTTCAACCATTTGCTACTATATAAGGAGCCCACGAAACAATCCTTAACTCACTCAAAAATCTTTCAATTTTAATCATTCGTCACAGTGGATTCTCCCATGGATTTTCTGCTTTCTGCTATCTTCATCCTCACTGTAATTAGCTACTCATCTATAAATATATTTACATCTATCTATCTATATGTATATGTGAATGGATGGATTATTTGACGTCCTAAACATGTTTTGACAAAATTTATTCTTAGTTTGTCGAGCTTACAGGTGCTCATGCAAGGACACACGAAGCAATGTCTGCTCTAACTTACTGGCGTAGTATCCTTCCCCAAACTCCCATCCCTACCAGCATCCTCCAGCGCCTACCCCAAGGTCCCCTCTCTCTCTTCTCTCCTATAAGGCTTGTAATATGAACATACCTGGTCAGTGTTTATACATGCCCTTGCAAGTACACTCTGAATAATTTATTGTGATGTTATTATAGAGCATAAATTAAAACGATCGCTCAAAATAAAAATATATGATTTTAAGTAAAATATAGGTTGGCTTCAGTAAAAAATTGTTAGTTATAAATCAATTTTAAAATATTATGAAAAAATTAAACCTATTTAAAATTACTGAAGTATAAGCAAACTGTTATTAATTAGTAGAATTAAAAACGATAGGATGTAATATTAATTTGATGATATTATTATGAATAAAATATTATATATGAGGAAATCAATTTTTAGTATATAATAACTAATTATAATATATACACACGCCACTAAATTAGATAAAATTAAATATAAATAAATTTGCGATATACATAACTATAAAATTACATTTTAAATTGTTTCTAAGTATGTTTTTATTATTCATAAGATTTCTTTTTATAATTTTACGCAACTAATTTACAATAAGATTTACACTTAAGCAAGAAGACAAACATTTAAGGTTACCCTTCAAGCGAACAGCCTTCAGGTAAGCTTGGTGAAACACATTTCATTTAAATGATTACCATAAAATAATTAATTAGAAAATTATTTTGCAAATAGTTAACTAATATTAAACAATTTTTTTATCATTAAATCAATAATTAGTTCCACATGGCCTCACAAGAACAATTAAAAAGGTGACCGATTATAACAAAAATGTGGTCAAGGATATGGGTTAGCCTAACTCAAGTACCTACATGTAGAACAATATACAACACAGAACTAGCACTAAAATCTAATGACACATCAATGACTCATAATACAAATGTCAAAATGCATAAAATAACTCGGTATGAATAGTACAAATGTCATATAGAAAATAACATGAGAAATGTCTTAGGAAAAATGTATACTTGTATTTTTTTTTTATTATGATGTTGATAATGTTGATGTCTTGACATTAATATAAAGTATTAAAAATACTATGGATCACTGCTTTGATTTCAAAACTCTCACATGATTGTTATTTATGTAAATTCATACTAATTGGAGCTATTTTCATCAACTTACAAATTATAATTTAGAATTCTTCTTCTAAAAAAAAAACTTTCTTCTTTTGACAACAGAAAAGATGATGCACTCTTTTGAATTGAAAAAGGCACCAACTGTCTTCATTAGTTAAATATGTACAGCCACTGAGGAACAAATCCACAATGACCCAAATACTCCACTATTCTTTCTAAAAGATAGCTTAAACCCATGCACAATTATGTATCTAGATCTCACCAAGATTACCTCAACCACGCCCTTCCTCCCTATCGATAAGGCCAAGGCTACACCTTTCACTTCCTCAAAACTCCTTGAAATTCTTAGCTACTTTGGCATCCAACATGGATCAGCAGAGGCTGTAGCCATGCAACAAAGTTTGGTAGAGTGTGAGGAGTTACCCCTCGATGGTGAGAGAAAGCGGTATGTTACGTCCATGGAAGACATGGTGGAGTTCATTGAGGAACTAGGCAAATAAGATGCAAACTATTGAGACTTCTATGATAGGTGGTAATGATGCCATCGAGCCAAAAGTATGTGGTGGGACCCAAAGGAGGGCATGGTGAGTGCTAAGTGTCTTCTAAATTAATCATGAAGTTAATCAATAAATATATAATTTGATATAATATATATATATATATATATATATATATATATATATATATATATATATATATATATATATATATATATATATATATATATATATATATATATAGATGCTAAGCACTAGTCTCTTGTCATCGAACCATACCCAAGGGCATTATATTATTGTCACACAATGATGAACATTGAAGCATATAAAGTGCAATTGTTCGGGGAAGATGGAGTGATGGCGGATACTATAGCGACATGCCACACAAACACCTTAGAATGGAACCCAAATTATGCAGGTTTCAAAATATTGAACGTGAAGCCGGGAACTGAACCGATTTGTCATTTTCTAGAAGGCTTATCTTTATTAGCTTGTCAAAGATGAATACTTCTGCTTTTAAGAGGCATCTTAATAGTATTTTAGTGTCCATGCTTATGTTATGTCTATATTGTATGAATCAATGTTTCTAAATAATGTGGGTGGTCTGAATGTTGATGATGTGAATTGTATGATTATTATGCATGAATGTTCTCACACAAATTAAGAATCGCCTTATATTATGTCTTGTTGAGTTTGTTGATTTTGAATAATACAAAAAAGCATGGATTTATCAATCAACACAAGACTAAAATAATGAAGGATAAAAAATCATGAAAAAAATGTTTATTAATGCTTATTTTTTCATGCAAATAGTCATTATTATATATATATATATATATGTGTCAAATTCCTCTAGCAATTTTATGGGAGGTAAAGTATAATTCTCATATGCTCAAACAATAAAGTCCATGAATTCATCTCAAATATTTACTTCACATCGAATATGAAGAATAATATTTTGGGTTTGGGCTAATTATTAGAGAAAGGATATGATATTAACTTAATGTAAAACAATTATTTTTATGATATAATAGAAAACAAATTGATTAATGAGGTACCTATTTTAA
Organism: Cymbidium sinense; assembly: GCA_021442155.1. Classification (NCBI taxonomy): domain Eukaryota; kingdom Viridiplantae; phylum Streptophyta; class Magnoliopsida; order Asparagales; family Orchidaceae; genus Cymbidium; species Cymbidium sinense. The sequence goes on from CM038224.1 coordinate 30,969,147, forward strand.
ATAGTATAATATTTTTCTAAAATATTTTATGTGAGGTTAAAAGGAATTTAAAGGGTTTCTATAAGGATTAATCATGGCTATTCCATAATGATAAGAACTTCAATAGCCTTAAATTTTAATCATAGAAAGAGATGGTGAGAGGCTTATCTTGCAAAACCAAAGCTACCAATTATTTTGATGAGGTTTACTTGAGAAGCCATCATAGCAAAGTTATTTATAAAAGTCAAGATCAAGATCTATAAAGTCACTTAATATAATGCACATAATATTTATGGCTCTTTAGACCGATATCTTTTGAAAATAATCTAATTATTATGAACATAATTCAAAACTTAACTTAAAGTATGAAGATGTCAAAGGAATTTTATTCTAAAGTGATCAAGTAACTTAATTAATAATCCCCTACATTATTAAATTGAGGATTGGATAGAACTTATACTGTGGTAAATATTATCATTTTTCATAATTTTTTTAATATGATATGTTCTTCATGCTTTGGTTGTCTTTTACTTATGCCTAACATGTTTCTTTACCAATCATCTCAGCATTAAAGATGAGTTTATGTTGAAAAGTTTAACAAAGTTTAATTCATTTAAGAAATCTAGGTGGGCCTTTCTAAATAAAGCTTCAATAAACTCTTTCTTGAAATCGCTAGTTCTGTAGCATAAAATGTAACTGCAATGGTATCTTCTTGGAAATATTTATAATGTGACTATGATAGTCCATAATGTAAAATCACAAGTTGTCTTAAGTGATGAGTATAGTATGATCCTATGATAATTGCACTCAATTATCAAAATTAGGTTGATTAGATGTTATTTGGATTGTAAAATTAAGGCACTGAGGAAAAACTAAAATCTTCTCCTAGATTAAGATAGTTGTTAACCTTTTTTGTTAAATTCCTAAAGTTCTTAACTTCTTATTTTCCTTTCACAACATACCTATATTCCAATAATAAATTCAATACATGAAATATTTGTTAAGGTGTTCTGAATTTTAAAGGGGCATTTAATTCATGAAGAAATAAAAAAATATGTGGAAAACTTGTAAATTAACATTGCTACATTAAAAGAAAGAATGAGAAGATAGAAAAAAACTCAAAAATATAGCAATAAGAAAGTCTTCTTCTCTACCTTTGATATTTTCTCTTGAATCTCTCTAATTGGCTTCACCAAAAACTTGAAGAAATATTCATAATTTTTCTCTTAGGACCCTCCAAAAATTGTGAAGAGCTAAAACATGACTACATAAGTGTTTGACCTCAATTTTAGTGAGGTTGAAAATCCTCCTCTTAGACCTTGGATTTAATCTACGCACTAAGGTTCTATTAACCTCAAGTGAAGTTAATAACACAATAATCTCAATAAATTAGGATCTTGATGATCGAGCTTCCTAATTATGCACTATATTAGTAATGCAAACCTCAACTAAAGCAAAAAAATAAAAATAATTAATTAAAATGAAATTTGATTTCAACTCGAACCTAGATTAAGGTAATTAACATTAACTTAATTAAACCATTTGAGCTCAAAATCAGCTAAATTTTTAAAAAAAATTCTGTAAAATCAAAACTAAATCAAATCAAATCAAACAAAAGGTACAGAATCAATACAAAAGTATAAATGAACCTAAAAAATAAATTTAAGTTCAAAGAATTAGGTCATCCGACCTAAGTTGACCCATTACACCAAGCCAAATATCAAACTAATCAAAATTTGATCAATTTAAGTCATCTTAAATACTTACACTTATCAAATTAATATAATAAACCACTAAACTAATTAATTCTTAATCTATTGATGACTCAAATAGCTTAACTGGGTCACCTAGTCTAAAATGAACCAAAGGACCCTATTGAACTTAAACTCAAAATAATTTTAAATTAATTTAAATTAAATATTTAAAATACTTAAATTTATATTTGAACATAATTTAAACTTTTCTGTTTGATTTGATCAAATTGGCTATTTGACCTAAATAATCCTTGATTCATCCCATTTAACCCAAATTGGCCCAAAATAGGTCTAATCAAAATGAAATATAAATTAATTAAAATTATTTACTACATATCATTTCAAATACTCAACGAAATATAATTAAAGCTTGAACACATTTCAATTTGTGTCATATTGGTCATTTAACCCATGTGAACCCAATTTGACCCATTAAGCCTAATTTGGATAAAAAAATGGGTTTAAATCAAAACTTAACACAACCCAAATTAAACCAAATCAATGCTTAAAATTATTCTTAAGTTGATTATTGAATATGACTCAAATTTCAATGGCACTCAAATTAGCCACTTTGGTCAATCGGTCAATCTAACCTGAATTGTCCTAAATTGGCCTATATGACCATATTAAGCCAAAATCAAAATAAATTAAAATTAAATCAAATTAATTATAAGTTGCTTTTAAAACTTAATTAAACTTTATTTGACTCTTATTTAAGTCCAATTTATCTATTTTGGTCAATTTGACCCATGGACCCAAATGAACCCAAATTGGCCTAGTTTGACTTATTTAGGTTAAATTGAGTTTATTTGGGCTTTAGGATAAAATTACATTAATTAATTATAGGTATTATAAATAATTATTTTAATATAAATTAAATTTAATCCTAAATTAATTGGACAAATAAGACTTACTTGACTCAACCTAACTTAATTTGGGTTAAGATGAGTCAACTCAAATCTTAACCTAAAATGAGTCCACTCACCTCCCCATACATCAAACCAAGTAAAATTTCAGCTTGAATAAAGAAAAGAGCATGCCAAACACAAGAAAAAAAAATGGAGGTGAGCATGAGGAGAAAAAATTATGCATTTCATTCTTCACATGGGGGAGTGGCATAAAAAAAAGCATTATAATGTACACACTTCATTTCTTTTATACTTGACATACCAAAAGAAAACATACACACACACACACACACACACACACATCTTCTTCCAACTAGTTGAAACCCCCACCATCTCTTGTGCTCTCTAAGTCCAAGAGCACCAATTTTAGCATCAGTAGTGTATGACAAACTTTTTCAATGAGAGGCAAAAGAGGACATCCGACCTTCTAGCATCCATCAATCAAGAGGTAACCTTTTAAACTTTATATCAACCATATGTGTCTATGTTTAGTGAAACATTTGCACAAATCTAGGATTTTCTTTAGATCTCATTTCACTTTCTTTATTTCAACTCAACATAAAAAATATCGACTTTCAAAGATCGTTGGAAGATTGTGAGATCCAAAGATGTTTTAATAGATCCCATCAATCTAACTCTATTTGGTTCCGCTCCATTGAGGAGACAATCATCCTTACTTTGATAAAATGGACAACTACGATAAGATCTCATCTTTGATTTATTCTATTAAATCTGACCCAAAACTTCAAAAAATCATAAAAAATAAAATAATGAACTAAAGAATATGAATATGTGCTCTATCAATTCATCTTTTTCAATAGAATCATAAACCTAAAAAATGCCAAATTGGGATGTATATTTTAGGAGTAATTTGAGTTTTATGAAAATCTATATTTCTTTAATTACTCTTAAAATACTAAGCCAATCAAATAAAAGTTTTAGAAAATAAACTTAATATTCTAGCAAACCTATCATAAAAGTTTCAAGTTAATTAGCTTTCTAGTTTAAGACATATTAATTTTTGAAGGTAATTAGCTACTTTTAAATAAATAAATAATTTAAAAAAGTATAAAAATTATGAAAATTCACCAAAATAATTTAAATCACTTTAATAAATATAAAATCTTATAAAAATTGATTAGACCTTCTCTATCACACTAAATTATAAAAATAATTAAATTAGAGTTTAATTAAGCATTAATTTATTAGTTTGATTACATACAACTTGAAAATTTATAACTAATTGTAGAAAATTTAAAAAATTGAAATAAATTTATATGGAAAGCTTAGATGAGAATAAAAAAAATAAAATCTGTTTCATCCAATGAGCAGATTAGGGTTTAAATATTTATTAATTAACTTAATTAAGCTCTAATCACTTGGTTAATTAACTGAGATTTGACATGTTGAATATAATGACATCCTTTTATAATTTTCTTAGGCTAATTTCAAGTGGATTAAAAGAATCAAAATTTTAAACCCAAATTATCAATATAATTAAGTAGTTAAGATTAAGAAAATTATGAAGTTGAGTAAAAGTGTTAATTAATCATTATAATAGTAAGGATAGTAAATAATACAATAATTAGGACCATCTTTCTAAATATTTTCAAGATTACCTTAAGGTGCTTAATTAATAAATTAACGATTAGATGAAATTTGAAACCATCATAATTAACTCATTTAATAAAAATATATTTAATTGACTCCTATGTGCTTAGTTAGTATAAGGATCATTAATGAAATTATGATTCTTCATTGGTGTAAAAATGTTAGCTTAATCTTCTTAATTCAATTATTTATTAAACATGAGCTTAATTGCATCAGAATCCTTAGGACAATACAAATTTGATTTTTCAAGCATATTATCATGATTTGTGAGCTCTTGCTTAATAATTAATCAAATTAAGATATTTTTTAGAGGGTAAATAAATGGATTATTATTGGGGAAAACTTAATTAATTCATAAAAGACACTTAAATTCTCTTTAAATTTATTAACAAACAAATATGGATATAGGTTGCACACTTAGTATTGTTTCACCTCTTAGGTTTCATCAACTTAAATATTCAAATTAAACATTAAAGAAACTTTGATTAGATTTAAGGGGTTCTTATCTAACTTGATTGTCCTTATAATCTAATGAAATCAAGTATGTTGTGTGGTGATATTCAATTACTTTATTTCAATTAGCATAAATGTGCATGCCATATGCTTCATGTATTCATGTTTTAAAGCAAAAAGAGTATGATTACATTTAAATTGAATGAGTTGGACAAATATTATCATATAGTGTGGTTATTGTCATTAATAAATCTCAAACAATTTTGAAATTACATGTTAATTATGAATTTTAAATTAATGTTTATTATAAATAAATAATTATGTGGAAACGAAATGTTCATTTCCTCTTAATCAAAAGATAACAATTGATGGTTTTATTCCTATGTTTATACTTATATATTCATGTATTTGAATTGGCAAATATATAATCTGGATATCCCAGGGATATAAGACTTTAAGCAAGCCTAGGTCTTAGAATATCACTTTTTTAACAATAGCACATACTTGCTTAATTTAATTTATGTGCATGCATATATTAGAATATAAAGTGAAAACCTCTTTTTTTCCATTAAGCTTTACATAAATAAAAGATATTTATATACAACTCTTTTCATGATTTTATTTCTATGTTTATGTGTATTTGAATTGTCAAGTATAAAGTCTAGACATCTCAAGAACACAAAGCTTTAAGTAGCCCCAATGAGGTCTGAGATAATCTCACTTCCTTAAGTTAAGAATGATATGTACTTGCTTAAATTCCTTATACATGTTTGCATATGCTTAAATATCAAACAAAATCTCATTTTTCTATTAAATCCATGCATCAATATTATTAACTATGTAAAAAATATGAGTATATATGTATATGTATATATATATATATATATATATATATATATATATACTAAATTGGAGAATTTAAATAAATATATTTTGGAAAGGCTAAATAGAGGAGAATTTAATAAAAATAATTTCATTTGATTTTTAATAGTGATTAAAGCTTAATTAGGGTTTGAATATTTCCTTAATTAGCTTAATTTAGCACTAATTACTTGGGTAATTATTCCCAAACTTGGCATATTGATATAATGGGATGACCTCTACCTCCTATGATTTTATTGGGATTTTTTGGCCATGTAATTAAGGGAATTTTAAATTAAACCCTTAATTACCCTCTTAATCAATTTAATGATTATTAAAAATTCTAAACAGTAAAATGTTAATTAACTTCATTAATCACTTATTAATAGTGAAATAATGAGGGAGGGTGATTAGGACCTATTTTTAATTACTTTTCCAAATACATTGCCTTAAAGAGAGTTAATTAATGAATGATTTAATTAAGAAAATTAACCAATGAATAATGAAATTAAATCAAATTAAATTGATAATAACATTAGAAAATCAATATTTAAATTAAGGGTTCTTCTTTATGTGTTCAATAACATAAATACCTTTAAGAAAATTATGTTTAACACATAAGTGTGGAAAAAATTATAAGCATACTTAATTAGATTCTTTAATCTAATTAATCTCTAATCATGAGCCAATTACATTAGGTCTTTTAGGGGCATTGCAATTTTATTTTTCTCATGTGCATATCATTTATGGCTCATGATTAAATGGTTAATGAAATTAAAAAAAAGCATAGAAAGGGTAATTAAATGGATTGTTTAATGGTTCAACTTAATTAACTTATAAAAACTACTTAATTATCTTTTCTTAAACAAACTAAAATCACCAAAATGGGAATGGGATAAAAAAATTGGCAAATGATCTCTCCTCTTTATGTTCAATCAAAATCAAAATTAAATTGACAAGAAGCTTTGGTTTTCTTTAAATAATTTAATTTAATGTGATTTCCTTAGGAATTAATGTAGTTGAATGAATTATGTAGAATGTTTAGCTATTCCTTTTCAATCACCATAAATGTTGTATGTTATGTGACATCATGCATTCATATTTTCAAAATTAAAAGAAATTTACTTATGCAAAATTACATGTGTTTGCTTAATCTTATTATATATTATTATCTAATAAATTCAAAAAAAAATTTTTGAAAAGTTACAAATTGATAATAATATTTGGAGTGATAGTAGTTATGAATATATGTATAGGATTTGCATGTGTTTATAGCTTAAGCATGTGAAAGTGGTGCTTTCCTATGTTCATGTATGGATTTACATATATTTGAATGATAATAAGTATATACTGACATCTCAATAATGAATTTAAGTAGCCCCAAAGAGGTCATTTAATTATCTCACTTCAGTTAACAAAGGAACATACTTATTTAATTTCATTCATATGTATCTTTGAATTAGAATTTGAATAGAGCTTTATACTTTACATGTATAAATAATTCAAACCAAAAATATAATTTTTTGCATGATTTTCATCCTTATAGTTGTATATACATTCCATATATATTTAAGATAACAAGTATATAGTCGGACATCTTAAGAATATGAGGCTTTAAGTATCCCAAGAAGGTCATTTGATTATCTCACTTCCCTAATTAAATAATGACATACTTGCTTACATATTTTATACATGTGTGTATATTTGATTAGAGAATGAAAGTCCTCTTTTCTACTAAAACAAATGCATCCATAATCATTTAAGTATGCTAAAATATGTTGCATGTATAGGTATACCGAAAGTGTTAAAAAATGCATGTTATGGGTGATGAAAAGGAATGGTTCAACATATTCTATATGATGGTAATTCAATCAATAGAATTCTTTAAGTTTAACCTAAACTTAGGATTAACAAAAAATACTTAATAAATCATTCACTAAAAGAAACTAAATCATAAGAATGTGCTTTTAAGAAACTACTAGGATAGGGATAAAGGAGGTTAAGCATTTTTCTTGTCTTTACAATACATAGATGCTAAGTGTAAATCAAATGAAGTAAAACAAAATTTAAATTAAAACTAACTAATCTCCTAAACCACTTGAAATGAAAAGAACCACCATATCAATGATTTCAAAACATAAAAAATATATTCAAAAGCCTAAAGACATACAACATGAAGTCTAATCATCATTTGAATGCTAAGTTACCACTTCTAGCTTTAGGTTAGATGATCTATGTAATGATGATGTGTTTTATTTTATGATATCATGTTTTAGACCCAATGTTAAAATGTGGATCGTAGACTAGATGTTATGCATTTGTTAATTATTATTTTATGGGATTGTGCTTAATGGGCTGCTCAAAAATAGATATAAATGTTTTATTTGCATGTTGCTTACTACAAGCATATCCATGTTTAAGATGGACTTGGTTACCCATGTGTGGTGCTAAAACCAAATTATAAAAAAATATAACTACTTGGGATTGTATGTTTAGTTAACATCTATTTTGTATAGTTAGATTTATTTTTTCCATAAAATGTAATTTTCCAATAGGGAATTAGGATTAGTCCTATGGGGATTAGGATGAGTAGTGGCTAGAAGGCTTAGTCCTGGGTCCTGTGATGCCTTGGAGCAAAATCAAATCAAGAGAAAAGAATAAATGAAAAGTGAAGACTCCCATAGCATGTATTCAATTATAAATTATAATATTATTTTATAATATTGGGTTGTATAAGGGTAAAGCTCGGCTACCCAATTTTCTCTTTTCTGTGGTGTATGGTGGTACCCAATCACATCGACCTCTTATTCTTTCATGGTAGTCTATAAAATGAGTATTGTTATGTTTAATTTGCGTACTAGAACAACATGATTTTCATAGTTTCTTAGTGATTGATAATTGAATGTGTGGTCTGGATGTAGTAGCCTCTCGGGATAAAATTAATTTTTCTACTCAACTAATAGCTCATAATAAAATTTAAACAACTTTCAACCTCACTTTAAATACTAGGCTATAATCAAGAAAATTAAAATTTTTAGCAACTCCTTAGCTATATTTTGTATGTCTCATAGCATGCATGTCATATTATACCACTCTTGCAAAAATAAGGGCCTCTAGACTTTAGAACTAACTTATAAGGGCAACCCCTTATGATAAAGCTTCACCCTTTTCTCCTCTTGATTTGGTCAACAACCAGATTTCATCATGCATTTAGGCATAAGAAATCCCAAAGCCTTTGTCCTAAATACCGTGTCAAAATTATATAAAAAAAATTGTAAAATATTACCCTTTTAGACTAAATCATATACTCTTGCCAGTCATAGTCTAGTCTCTTAGGGAGTGAATTTAGGACTTTAGCCTCTTTCCAAATTAAGTAACAGCTTAAATTATCTTGTAATTTCATAAGACCAACTTACATAGTTTGAATCATTTGAGGTGTTGTCATGCCATTGTAAGTCTAAAAAAAAGTTGAACAGTTTATTCTCTCTTGTAAGTTAACCATTATATCCTATTTCACTTAGATTTAGGCATACTTTAACTTGTGTTAAAGCTCCTAGATCAATAGAGGTTATCTCATTTGGTCTATGAGCATAAATCTCTTATCCTCTTAGGCATCTCATAATCTTGTGTTGATGGATTATAAGCCTTAGCAATCTATTAAAATTTTAACTCAAACAAATAAATCAACTCTTTCAAACATATAAAGCCTCACCATAGGATAGGTTGAAATGCTCACTAGGCTTCCTAGTATGTGAATTTTCTACTTAATTTCCTATAGATTCTAAAATAACTCTTCCAATTGAGCAATCTCACTTGATTTTCCAGAATAGCCAATTTATTGATTGTCTTAACCTTAAAATCTTTGGAGATAATAATTGACTACTTTAATCAAAAATTTTCTTAAAAAATCCCATTTCCTATGATGTAATTAACTATGGAGGCTTGCCTCATTAACTAAAGAACCCAGTATTAAATAAATCCTACTAATTTTTCATGTAAAGTAGGGGAAGAATCTCTCATACATATGAAGACCCATAATGCCTTAAGAGTCCTTATTGGGTGATTAGGTCCATTGTAGGGTGATGTTTCTATTTTTTAAGATAGTACATCATACCTTAATGTCACCCTCACTTCAATAAGTACCCTCTAAGATCTGCGTGGTGTTCACATAGCGCGTTCAAAAATAAACACCATAGTCACCACTTCTAGCTTTAGGTTAGGGCGGTGTATGTAATGATGTTTATTTTGTTTAATGATATAATATTTTGAATGGATGTTAGGATTATTGGCGTAGAGTGGATGTTAGGCCATTGTTAGCCAAATATTATTTTTTGGATTATTGTTAAGGGGCCGCTGAAAATAAATATAAATGCTTTTTCTTGCAAGTTGCTTATGCCCGTAAGCATATTCCACATTAGGAAAAATGGGTTTTGTTACCCATGTGTAGGGTGTTAAGTCCAAATTATACAAAGTAACTGCTTAGGTTTGTATGTATGTTTAGCTAACATCTATTTTGCAAGTGCAGTTAGATTTACTTTCTATAAAATGTATTTTTTTTTTTGCAATAGGGATTAGGATTAGTGCTATGAGATTTAGGATGAGCAATGGCTAGAGGGCATAGTCCTCTTTGGAAGATGCTTCCATAAAGGGTTCATTCATAAATTTTGGGGTTCTAGTTGATTTATTATGATTCATTTATGTTCAAATTAATTATTTGAATTAATTAGTTCAATTAAATGCCAAATTAGGTCATTTTATAATTAATTAGGTTTCAATGTGTTTTCATGATGTATTTAACTTCATTCGGTGTGGTATGATGTTTTGGATCATTTCCATATTATTCTTAATTTATTTGAGTCATATTTAAGTTTTTTTTCATTAAAATCAAGGTTTAAAATTAAAATTTCACATATTTAGATTTATTATTCAATAAATCATGAAAAATTCTCTAATGTGTATCCTAACACCAATTTCAATTTCTTAAAGTTTCAAATCATTTTTTGATCAATGGTTTGGGATTAATTTAGGTTTCAAAATTTTTATCAAACCCAAATTAATTTAAAATACACAACAATTAATTGGGATTTTAATTTTAATGGATTCTTCTCATCAACACGAATCAATAGAGCTCTCATTTGTATTTTTTTTTTATTTTTTTTTTCTATGAGTTTTTAAATTTTCTAGCATTTTCTTTAATTTTTAAATTCAAAAAATCTTGAATTTCTTCTTAACGTCAATCCACATGGATCCAACATGGACGGTATTTGTCCACGTAGGATCCACATGGATTCTACATCAAAATAGCTGGATTCTTACGTGTCATCGTAATATTAAGCGACTCACGATCAATCAATGGTTTTCCTTAAAGGATTTAATCAAATGATCTGCCTAAATCTCGGTCATCAATTCTTAACAGAAGGAATGGATGGTGGAGATTATCTCTTCTTCGATGAAGAAGAATGCCAAGAACCGTCTATCGATTCGAGGTGATTTTCTATGATCCAACCATTGGAATTGCTCAAATTCAATTCCAAAACCATCAATGAATGAAATCAGAGGGATATATACAGTTTGATCTTCTTTAAGATCAAATTCATTTTGAAAAGTTCCAAACCCTAAAGTTTAAGAGGTGGCTTAAATGGCATACCTTATTGGTGATCTCCCGGTGGGGTTGACTCCAATATCTTGAATTGTTGAGGGTATGGAAAGAAGGAATTGGATCTTCTCTTTGTGGATTGCTCTATATACCAAGATCAACCTCTTTCTCATTGGCTTTGGTCATTCTTTGGCCTCTCGATGGTGAGGGAATCAAGGGAAGATTGGATCAGCTTTGTATGAGGTGGGGAAGGTAATGGAATGGTTTATTTGGATCAAGATGCTCTCTAGCTCATTTTTCCTTTAGAGGTCGAGAGCCTCTTATGTACTTTCCTTTATTCTTGGTCAGCCATGCCTAATCACTTGTCCTAGCTCTAGGCGATGGGGAAAAAAAGGGGATGAGGGATTGGAGAATTTGGATTTGGCTTCATACTCTCTTTGTTTGCCATGACATATTACATCCTTTTGGATTTTAGTTAAGATTGACTTAATATCCTAAGTTTGATCTCATTCTCTCTTAACCTAAGTTAGAATGAGTTTAGATGAGTTTAGGTGGAATAGGTTTGATTCAAGCTTGGTAGTTAATTATGCCATTGGATTCAATTTCATTTCAAATGCTTTAATCACATTTCTTTTTATTGATTCACTTTATATTTAAGTTTAAATCATCATTGATTGTCTATTAGATAATTAAGAATCTAATTAACCAATGCCACATGAGGATTTAATTCAATTCTAAGTCAATTTGGCCCATTTTACCTTAAATGGGTTAAGTTAAATCTGATTGAGTCAAATGACCAATTTTAACTCAATTAGATTAGACTCTAAGAATATCTAATCACATGTGTGAGATGATTTGGATTGATTGATTTCAATTAGTTGAAGTTAATTTCAATTTTGACTCATTTAGCTCAAATTGGGCTTAATGGGTTAAGTTTGGGTTCATTTGGTTCAAATGGCCAAATTGGTCGAATTGGACCCAATGAAGGGTTTAAATATGTTTTATTAGCATTTCCAAATAATTTTGGATAATTAATTTGGGTTGATTTTGGTTTGATTTGGATTTGAATCCCATATGGTCCATGTAGGCCCATTTAGTTCAAATGACCTATTTAGCCTAATTAAGGCCTTATTGGATTTTTATTCTCAAAAATTCTTATTTAAACAGGAATATATTATTATTTAAATCATTTAGAATGATTTTATTTGGTCATATTTTGGTGGGTTGACCTTTGACTTTGTGGGACCCACCTAAAAGTCAAACCAATGTTAAAAAGGTTGATCACTTTTGGATCTTAATTTAGATTTGGATTTATTCTTACTTTTAATTTGTTTTATGGTTTCATTCAATTTTTATTTGCATTTATTTTTTTGTTTGGGAGTTTCTTTAAGTTTAAATGACTTTAAGGGTTAAATAGAATAATTGGATTAATTACTTATTCACTTTGGTTTTAATTTGAGTATTTTAAATTTCAATTTCTTTATTCTTGGATTTGAATTTGGTTTAGGTCTATCCAATTTTTTGAGTTGGATTAGATCTTTGAAAGGTGTATTAGGCCACTAAGTGAAGTGTCTTAAGTATCTAATTAGGAGATTCATAATATAGAATTAGGTATCCTAATTACTAGTTTTGGAAGTAATGTTAACCTCATCCAAAAATGAGGTCACGACCTTTTGGTCATCTAATGCTCTTTTACAAGCATTAGTTACATGTGGTATAGGTTGGACTGGTCTAGTCTTTGACATTTTATGATTATATATGCGAAAGCCTAGTTCTAAGGAGGAAGTGAAAGCATGGTAGATCTATATTAATAATAAATGACTTACCCTTATATGAGACTCATAGTAGAAACCAGAACAAGTCCCCAAGTGAAGTGTGAAGGTCCATGTTGTGGAGGCTATCGCAAAATGGACAGTTAGTGGAAGTGTTCCCATGGAATTTTAAACGCATTCATAGTAGTTATGGAATTAAAGTGACTATTAAAAAAATAGAATCATATTAGATCATACTTTAGCATGTAATTTTATAATTACTAATACTTTATTTAATATATATATATATATATATATATATATATATATATATATATATATATATATATATATATATATATATATGAGTATAGAATTACTTATAAGAATGGACCTAATAAAATATAGATCTCTTATTTTATGATAAGAAAATAGATAGTTTAGATTATAATGATTATAAGGTCATTCAAGGTGAACATTTAAGTATCCAACATCGACTATTAGTTTCATATTTTATGATTATTAAAATATTATCTTAAGATTAGTTGGGAACACTTAAAAATGTAATATAAATTATTTTAAGAGTAAGATATGAGATTTTAAAATTTGAGATGTTCGTGATCAGGACTGTAATATTTATGAATAAAAAGTAATAAGTAAGATTAAAAAGTTACAAAAAATATGCTTGGAGAATAAAAAAAAGCTTCTATTTGTAAAAATAATTATTGGTGAAGTCAAAATATACAAGAAAAGATCAAAAATATGATGTTTTACTATAAAATTTGATTTAGATATAATAGTTTAGAGAATTGTGAAACATATAAAGTTTTTCAAAATCAATTTGGTTTAATGCCAGGTAGATCTACTATAGATGTTATACATTTATTAAGAGGTTTGATGGGGAAGTATAGATTGAGAGAAAGAAGGATCTATATATGATATTTGTTGATCTACATAAAGCGTATGATAAAGTTCCCAGAGAAGTACTTTCGAGGGCTCTAAAAAAAGAAAGACATTAATATTACATATGTTCAAATCATTAAGGATAGGTATATTGGAGTTGTTACTCATGTTCAAACACAAGAAAGATTGGCTAAGTTTTTTCTTATTTAAGTTGAATTACATCAAGAATCGACTTTAAGACCATAACTTTTTTCCATAGTTATGGATGTTCTTACTAGACAATTATAGGAGGGTGTACCTTGATGTATGCTTTTTGCTGATGATATTCTTCTAGTTGATAAGACTAGGGAAGGAGTTTAAGAGAAACATAAATTATGGAGATCAATCTTAGAGTCTAAAGGCTTTCATTTTAAAAGATCTAAAATCAAATACATGCCATGTAATTTTAGGTAAAACCAGTGTGATTGAGATAATGGGTGATCAAGTCATTAAAAAAGGTGAACGTTTTAGATATTTCAGCTCTATTATTTAAAGTGGTAGTTAAATAGATGATGATGTTAATAGTAGAATTCATTTTCAATGGTTGATATAGATTAATTCATGGGACTTATTGTGTGATAGAAACTTATCACTTAATTAAAATTAAGGAAACATTTTATAAAATAATTGTGAGACTTGCAATGCTTTATGGTGCAAAAATGTTGGCCATCTAATGACTTAATTAGATAGTAAAAATATTAGATCTGACATATGTTAAGAAAGGTAGAGGTCAACTTGAAAATACTTGATTAAGAAGTATAAAAGTGTCAATATGACACAATGGAGAAGAAATATTCATGCATCTGAGCCCACATAGTGGGATGAAAGCTTGTTGTTGTTGTTTTTGTTATTATTGTTGTTTTTGTTGTTGTTGTGCTGAGTCATTTTATAAATAACATTTTAAATAAATGTCTAAGCCTCTCTTAGTGTTGATTTCCCTAAGTGTATGATAATTATCTAATTCCTTGTGATATTACATGTTAAATGTAAGTATTATATAAGTGCAAGTTATTTATTATTTTAATCTAGATACACTTGAATTATATTAAAAAAAATTTAAATATAAATTTTGGGATAGAATAACTCCTCTTTTGTCATTTACATCAAATATATAAATAAATAGATAAATAGATAGATATGCATATATCATCATGATATCCTTACAGTACTTTATTCAGTAGACCGCAGGAATCCACATAAGTTGACAACTCCAAAATCTAATGTTGAAAACAATAGAATAGTTTTTTTTATTTTTTGGGGAAATATTCGACCATGCCCAGCAATTTCATAGATTAAAAGAAGATTAGATACAAAATATAATCGAAAAAATTGATAAAGAAGAAACCCACAAAATTTCAGTAGATAGAGCTTTGTCCGAATATTTCCCCAAAATGAAAATACATGAGGTGCATCTAATCGAGCAGGAAGAAAAGTGAACAATGGTAGAAAGGTTCTCAAAATGCAAAGAGCACCTTAATAGCATCATAGAGTAGATTGCTTCTAGAAATTCCAGCAAAAAGAGAGGTATTAGATCATCCGAGAGGATATAGTCAAGCCAACAGATCAACCATAAACATGTAGAGATAAATGAGCATATCACAATCAGCAATCAAATAGGCAGCAAACTCAAGGCAACATAAGATAGTTGGTTGAGCTCAAATAAGAGTTGGAGTTTATCATAGCTCACCAAAAAGAAAAGCCCTGAAAACAAAATGTATCTCCAAATGCAAAAGGTAGAGCCAAAATAATGAGCAAAATAGAGGCTGAAAAATGCTTTTGATATTGTAGAAGCTTTTGATTTAATCTGGTATGCACTTTTTGAATTTCTACTACCTCATCTTCTATTTCATAGGAAAATTTATGTTTAGGATCTGTAGATTAAAACTGGTAGGAGAGTCCTTGAAAATTCTATTATTCCTTTCCTTTTAGATATAATGGGCGTGATGTATATTATAATAAAAAGCTTTTGAATATTTTGCATGCCATGGTGTCGAATGTGCAAGCACTTGATGGAAATTGCATGTAATAAGAAAGAAATATTCATCAGGAATACAACTTTTAAGTAGTGCAAGAGAATGAGGGCTTTTAAAAAATAAATGGATGTGAGATTCTATAATAGAATAGCAAAAAACACAATATTGATTAATGTCAAGACCTCTCTTGGCCAATATATCTTTTGTCTTTAGATCTTCAATAAGAATTTTCCAAGCAGTTGCTGTAAATTTGAGGGAGTGGCCTTTGAACCAAATATACCCACTCCAATCCTCTTTATCATAATTTTGATAAGAAAAAGAATAAGTAGATTTATGAGAGTAGATGTCCATTCCCCTCCATATACAGACCTTTTTCTTTTCCCCAATGGGTGAGTTTCAGATAAGCTATGTACAATAATCTAGGGTATTTTGGGTATGAGTCAATGACCAGCTTTGATTCACGGTAACTTCGAAAAGTAAAGTATGAATCGGATAGGGGAACCAATTAAAATTTTAATTGTCAAATCTCTCAAAAAGATAATAACCAAAAGCCATGGGTCAAAGTAGAAGAGGAAGTTACTTTTAGTGATATGTAATTCATAATTCTGGTTGTCACTTGCATCAGATATTTCCAAAAAAGAGAGATATTGGATCTCATCTTAAACTAAAGAGAGCCATATAACTTGCAACCAAGTTAGCCAGATAAAAATTGAAGTTGTAATGTCTCCAAATGATCTTTGATTTGCACATGAGATTGATGACATCAATATTTGGGAGGCCCAGCCCACGACATTCTTTTGGTATGGTTGTGATACTCCACTCAATTTTATGCATTTTTCTTTCAGACCCATTATGGTGGAGAAAGTTGTTAATGATGGATCTGAGTTTCTTCCTCAAACCTTTAGAATTGATAGAGGATCTGAACTAATAACAACAGTAGCTCCACATAGTTGATTTAATTAGTTAGAGTCTCCCTACAAAGGAAAGGAATTTTTGCTTCCATGGAGATAGCCAATACTAAAGTTTATCCATAATTTTGAGACAATCCAAGCTTTGAGCTTTGAGGATCTGATAGTGACCCTAAGATAATTCCAAGAGAGAGGCTTGGAGTTAAAACTACTAATTTCATAGATTTGTTGTTGCAAATGAGTGTCAATAGATTTAGAGAAAAAAACTAGTATATTTTAATATATTAACACAAAGATTAGAGGCCAAATTAAAAGCATGGAGAGTATAAGATGAGAAATTAATAGTGTTTAGGTCAGTTTTCCCATAAATAAGAAGATCATCAGCATATATGAGATGAGATATATTATAACCATTTATCATAGCACTTTCAGTGCCAGCATCAAGTTGATGAAGGTCCAAGAGTCTAGAGAGAGCATCCATAATAATAGAAAAAAGATAAGGTTTAAGAGGACAGCCTTGCCTTAAGCCAAAAAAGGATTTGAAATAGCCTCTTATCCCACTATTAATAATTTTAGAAAAATGATCCTGTGCTATGTAGGCTTTGATCCATTTAATGAATAAGAGGGGAGGGGGATGAGGAATTGAAGCCATATAAGAATTCATTTGATGTTGTCTATAATATCATGACCAGCAATGAAGGTAACCTAAGCAGGGTGTATAATACTAGGTAGAACAAGTTTAAGCTGGTAAACAAGTAATTTGGTAATGATTTTATAGATAGTATTGCAAAGAGAGATAGTCTATAGTCATTGTGAGAGCTCATACAAATAAGAGTGATTGCAGAGTGTTTAACTCTTTTAGGAAAAGTAGAGGTGCTGAAAAAGTATTTGATGGCTTGAATGCATGATGAATCGATGATGGACCAAGTATCTTTAAAGAATTTGGAAACAAAACCATCTGAGCTCGTGACTTTATCAAAGAAAATACTAAAGAAGGCACCTTTAATCTCCGTGTCATTGATAGTGTTAAGAAGTTCTTCACATTCAGATGAATTGAGGGTGCAATTAACAAGAATATTCACAAGATAGTTATTGGATGCATTTGAGGTTCTATTAAGCATTGAATGAAAGAATGAGATTGCCTCACTACCTATGCCATCTTGAGTGCAAATGTAAGAGTTTATTTCACGAGCTCTCTCGATGATTCTTGTTGCTTCTTATTCTAATTTTTTGATAAAATAATTTGACATCATGTTCCCCTTTAGCAAGCCAAGTGCATTTTGCTCATTGTTTAATCCACTTGTACTCACAAACTAATGCTTCATGTAGTTGTCTTTGATACATGATCTTATTTTGTTGATTTCTTAGATCAGAAATGGAATAAGATATGTTATCATATGAGTTCCATTTCCAATTGAGGTGGAATTTTATATTTTTTAATTTGTTTCAAAGAGCAAAAATAAGCTGAAGTTGTCCAGGTTATCCACTTGAGCCAGATTCGACTGTTAGGAATGATACTGAAGTTGTCCTAGTTATCTTTAGTAGGAAATAAGCTGAAATGCCTATGGAGAAGGGATCAGAGATGGAGAAACGGGAGAGTTTAGTTTCTAGTAGGCAGATAGCCTCAACCCAGGCACAATTATGACACTTGACCTCACCAAGATCACCTCAACCTTGCCTTTTTTTCTCTATCAAGAATGATGTACCTTTCTCCTCCATGAAGCTCCCTAAAATCCTCAACTTCTTTGGCATTGAGTGTGGCTCAGCAGAGGCTATAGCCATGGAATGAACTCTAGCAGAGGGTGAGAAGCTACGATGGTGAGAGAAAGTGTTGTGTTACATCCATGAAAGATATGGTAGAGTTCATCCAAACCGATCTGGGCAGCAAGGCTATGTAATCTATTGAGATTGATGTGACAACTAATGGTAACCAGTTGCTAGCACGACAAAGGAGGCAGGCACTTGGTGTGTATTAAATGTACTCTAAACTTAAAATAAAGTTAATCAAAATATAAATATAATTTTAATTTCCAAAATATAAACATAATTTAAATTTTCAAATTATAAAATATATTCATATATAAAAAATAGAAGCACTAGTGTCATGTCATCCATAGTCATACCCAAGAGCATTATACGATTGTCATACAATGATGAACATTGAAGCATGTAAAGTGCAACTGTTGGTCAATGGAGTGATGGTGGTTGTTGTCGCGACATGCCACACAAACACCTCAGCTTGGAACTTATATAGGCTTCAAGAAATTGATGTGAAGCTAGTGAATGAACCCATTTGTCACTTTTTGCCTCAAGGCCACCTTATTTTCATTGGCCTATCAAAGAAGGATATTCCTACCTTCTAAGAGTTATCTTCCATAATTATTGTCCGTATATATGTTATATTTTATCTTGTCTCCATTAATTTTTTTAAATTATGTGAGTGATCTTAATGTTGATGTGAATTGTATAATTAGTTATGCATGCATGCTCTCTATGAATCATATGCCAATTTGTATTTTATGCCTTGTTGAGTCAGTTTATCTTGAATGATAAAAAAGCATGGATTTAAGAATCATCACTTAACCAAAATAATGGAGGATCCAAAAGCATGAAATTAAATTTAATAATGCTTATTTTCTTCATATAAATGCATCCTATATCTCATGGTGGGCTTTTCATGGCTTAGAACTATAACATTTTTTAAGGATCATTCTAAAGTTTTTTAGCACCTTATTAAAGAGGAAAATTTCTATTCAATATTTGAATTTTATTTTTTATGTTTGACAAGAAAAATAAGTTAATGGAATATGATATTGATCATGAAATATTAATAAATGGAATGAGCTTTGATGGGAGATCTAGAATTATATACACTTGTGGTGAAAAATTTCTTATAGAGGAGTCACCTTTCAAAATTTGTGGGGAGAAATGGAAGAGGACAAGACTATAAAAATTCATCTTTTCAAGATGCTTGAGATATCAGATACTTATTCAGTATGTCATCAAGAAAATAGAGTACTATCTCGAAAGATAGAAGTCACTACCCTTCAATAGACCTAATCACCTCAATAAGAGCTACTAAGGATGATGGGTCTTCATATGTATCAGAGATTCTTCCCCTACTTTATATGGAAAAGTAAACCAGGGTTTTTTTTAAACTAGGTTTGTTAAGTTCCCTATAGGGCATGCCCCCATAGTTAATTACATTCTAAGGGATGGGATCCCTTAGAAAAACTCTCAATTAAAGTAAATATTTTTTATCTTTAAATATTTCAATAGGAAAGGACTATCAATCGATTGGTTTATGTTTGAAGATAAAAATGGGATTGATCAAAAGAGGGAGTCATTATCGAAGCCAAGATGGAAGATTAGTAGGAAATGCCCACGATGCTAGGAAACTTAGCGAGCATCTCAGACTATCATATAGTTGGGCTTTATATTTTAGAAATTGATTTAGTTTGTTTGAGTTGTATTTTTCATTTAGAATTTTAGGACTTAAGATTCCTTAACACAAGATTAAGAAAATGCCTAAGAGGTGAGGAATTATGCATATGGCCCGTAAAGGGTAGAAGCAACCTTAGAACTTAAATCTATGGAGCTTCAATGAGGGCAGGAAGCACAACCTAAATTTAAGGCAAAAATGGGTATTTGGTTTATCTCCACAAGAGAGGACAAGCGCCCAGACTTGGACTTATACTTGGGGTGGCCAACTAACTCTTACAATTTTAAATACATGTAGGCAAGTCTTTATGCTTATTCAAGAGGGCTAGGTTATTTATTTATTAGAGAGGCCCTTAAAATCACTCCCTAAAGAAACCAGATCATGTAAAGGGACATGCTTCAAATGACCTAAATCTAATGCATTTCAAATTTCATTTTATTTCATTTTAGATAATTATTTTTTACTCAGCTAATAAGATTTTATGACTAATGCATGAGAAAGAATGTTATTGCCAAAATCATGGAAGGTGAGTTTCCACCATGGCTCTCACAAGTCAAGCCAAAGTTCTCTAGCAAAGATGAAAGCCCTCCAATCAAGAGTGAAATAAGATACATTTGTGCATGATACCATAAAGAAATGCTCATCTAGCTAAGGGGTTGATAATTATTTTATCTTGATTTTAAACCTAAGCTTTTGGTGAGGTTATGAGTTATTTAATTTTAATTTGAGTTGTTAAGTTGGGTAAAAGATTTATTTTTTCCTACAGTGCCTAATCGTCATTTAGGTCATACATAAAGCAAGGAAGAAACTAGGAAAAGCATGTCACTTAATGCAAGGAGTCTTGGCCAATCGAAATCTACAATTTGTTGATTAATTAGAGAGATAATGCACCACTATAGTTACTAGCATCTCACTTTTCTCCCTTATCGAATCATTTTTCTAGATTTAAACTGGGTATTGTTGGTTCTTTTTTTACGGGACAGACGGGATGATGATGATGATTAGGGTAGGCCATGGAATGTTTGGTTTCAAAGAATACTTCCTACTATTAAGGCTCAGACTGGCGAGGTTGGGACCTCCTGTCTCACCCCAGATGGCGTCGCTAACCACAGGTTTGCCTTATCATTCGATATGTGAAAGTATATAAAGATGATCCACCCCTTTTGGCATTAGCTTGGTGGTGTTGGCCTGCCTCTAAATCTAGTTAAAGTTTGTCTAGAATAATATTTATGATGTCTCATCACTCTTTTTTGATATTCCTATTTTTTCTTTTACATCTAGAGTTTTATCTTCCTTTTTTTTATTTTCCCTCAGAACCCTCACAGGCTAAGCCCTTAATTTTTTTCCAAAAAAAAAGGTACCAACTGTCATTATCAGTACAAATGTGTTGCCACCGACAAGCAAATCATGATGACCCAAACACTCCAATATTCTTTTTGAAAGATATCCTCAAGCATAATTATGTCTATTGACCTCACCAGATCACCTAAACCTCTCCATTTTTCTCTATCAAGAAGGCTGCACCTTTCTCCTCCATGAAGCTCCCTAAAATCCTCAACTTCTTTAGCATTGAGTGTGGCTCAACAGAGGCCATTGCCACGGAATTAACTCTAGCAGAGTGTGAGCAGCTCCCTCTCGATAGTGAGAGAAAGTATTGTGTTACATCCATGAAAGATATGTTAGAGTTCATCCAAACCGATCTGGGCAGCAAGGATGTGTAATCTATTGAGATTGATGTGACAAGTACTAGTAACCAGTTGTCACTTTCTTCCAGTGAATGAAATTGAATGTGAAGCCAGTGAATGTAGGCTTCAAGATATTGAATGTGAATTGAATGATGATTTGTCACTTTCTACCTCATGGCCACCTTATCTTCATTGGTCTATCAAAGAAGGATATTCCTACCTTCTAAGAGTTAGCTTCCATAATTAGTGTCCATTTATATGTTATATTCTATCTTGTCTCCATTAATTTTACTAAATTATGTGAGTAATCTTAATGTTGATGTGAATTGTATAATTAGTTATGCATGCATGCTCTCTATGAATCATATGCCAACTTGTATTTTATGCCTTGTTGAGTCAGTTTATCTTGAATGATAAAAAAGAATGAATTTATCAATCATCACTTAACTAAAATAATGGAGGAACCAAAAGCATGAAAATAAATTTAATAATGCTTATTTTTTCTTTATACAAATGCATCCTATATCTCCTGCTAGTTTATGGTGGGCCTTTCATGACTCAGAACTATAATATTTTTTGAAGGATCATTCTAAAAGTTTGATCACCTCATTAAGAGGGGAAAAATTTTCTATTCAATCTTTTGGATTTTATGTTTTTATGTTTGACAAGAAAAATAAGTTAAAAGAACATGATATTTATCATGAAATATTAATAAATGGAATGAGCTTTGATTGGATATCTAGAATTATATACACTTCTCAATAAAAAGTTAATATTGATTTTAAATTGTATGAATCCTTTTAAAATTCTCCCAAATGTTATGATCAATTTTATTTTGAAAATAAAAGAATAAAAATATAACAATCATTTCATAAATATATTTTTATATATATGATGGGCAAAAGACCCCTTAATGTGAACCTAAGTCATAGCTTCAATTTATGCTGAGCTAATGTGTTTAAGGTATAGTTTAGTCTCATGTACTTCTCATCAGAAGGGCAAATTTTTTTCAAAAACTAATATTTATGTTAGAGATCATTAGTGCATCCCAAATATTTACGTTACTTATCATAAGCATAATAAAGCGACGAGAAAAAAATCTTATTATAGATCATGAATTTAAAAATCAAAAGCAAAGGTATAATTCTCAAACACTTTGATCATTAATGCATCCCAAATATTACTTTAAATCAAATATGAAAAATAATATTTTGAATTTGGGCCGATTATTAGAGGCAAAATATGATATTAACTTAACTAAAAAAATCAATTTTAAGATATAGAAAAATTTTGATTATTAAGGTACCTATTTAAAAATAAAAAAATTCTTAAATTTGTAAAGTTATGTAACAAAGTGTACAAAGACTTCATATAGTGATTGATCATGGATATGACATTTATCATATAAATGCCTTGATTTTGATAGCCTTGAACTTTAATTAATGAATGAGATTGTTAGAAGCTTATCTTACATCATCCAAGCAATCAATTATGTGAAGGATGTTTACTTGAAAAGCAATTTCAAAAAAGTTTTCCATAGAAGTCCAAATTAGGAGTTATAATGCCACTTGAGTAGATGCAAATTATTTGTGAGTCTATTGGACTAATATATTCTAAAAAAACTAAAAAAAATTTAAAATATAATCAACATAGCTCAAAGCATACTCAAAAGTGAGATGATGTCAAAATAGTTTTATGCTAAAGTGATCGTGTATAATCTACTTAACAAAAGATAGAAGTGGCTATAAGAGAATAATAATAAGATCCCATTACATAATTAATCTCAATAAGAATATATGAAAGCTCAACTTTAATAATACCTTCAAGTGATGGATCAAATGAGAATACACTAATCAACAATCAAGGTGACATTCTACTTTTTGTCTCTTTAATGAAAGTAAGAAGTGGGTAAATACTATGGATGAAGGAGTCAAACAAACACAAAGAATAATGCATATGATCATATTACACTTCCTCAAGCTTAAAAGAAGATTGATGCAAAATTAGTATACAAAGTGAAAATGATTTTCTCACACATGTGGGTTGGAAATGATTTTCTCAAACTTACCTTAGGCTAATGAATACCTAAGGATCTACCCAACAAGAGATTGATTAATTCCAGATTGATATTGAGAGTTTGATTAGACTAATTAAGTAAATAATTAGTGGATTAATTCTTAATTATGTTTGGATTAAGGAAGAAAGGGAGTTTAGGGAATAACTTAGGAAAATTATCCCAAATCCATTCCATAAAACTCCTCCTTAATTAAATAATATTTAATTATCTCAATTAAGGGATTAAATCACTGTTCATATGCTTAATTACTCTTAATTATATTAAAGGGATAATTAGAGGTTCATTAATTAATTTCCCTGACTAAATCATTAATAAATTTCATGAAAATTAGGGGAGCAGAAGTCATCCCACTAATCATATCTTTGAAATTTGGAATATATTAAAGGTAATTCAAATTTTAATTAAACTCTAATTAAGGAAAATTCACTATTCAAAATTAATGAGAAATAATTTTATTAAATTCCCCTCTGAAATATCTTTAAAATGAGCCATCATTTATATTTTTTGGGTTTTTCTATATTTAACTATGATTATATGAAGTTTATATGATTAATGGATAATTAGAATATCCTAATTAATTAACTAATCGTCACGCCATGGGCTAGCAGCGGTATGCTTTCCATGTGACGTGATGGGGTTGGTTATTTAAGTTGTCACATCATGCATCGTGTCAGTTAGCAGTGCAATACACTTTCTCCTGGGCCATTCGATCAAGGATCGAATGGCCAGGGTTAATCCCATGGTTCTAAAGGGTTTAAATTAGTGGATCTAATCACTTTAATTAGGGTCGGCCATCCAAAAAATGCGGGATGGATGACTCATGATTCATCCCTACCAAAGCTATAGGAGATAGAGGCCGTCCATCCTCCATGGCTTGATCCAAGCTCACCTAAGCTCGATTATGTTAGGATTCACCCCAACAAAAGGTATAGGGAAGAACATCCAACTGCTAAAAACTAATGGGATAACAATTCCCTTCACAAAGGACCAAGTATTTTTCAAATTAGGATTGGTTTTGAATAATACCTCACCGGAGGCTATCATCATTGCTACCAACAGAGGAGTAGCTTCGCTTAGTGGAGATGAAGCCCTATTGAAGGTTTTAAGTATTGATTTAAAGTGGATTGCTCAATTAGCCAAGCTCCCCTTCAATGGCTTGCAGCTTTGATCGAAATCCCCCTTCCCGTGGCATGAAGACTTGGGAAACACTTTGGGTGAGCTCAACTAGCTCCCTTGATAGTACTTACAAAGTGAATTTAGGATTGGTGGATGTGAGTTGGAAAATCCCCTCACCTCCCCTATTTCGGCTTTGAAGAAAATCGAGAAGGAGAAATTTGGGAAGCTTGGAAATGACCCTGGAAGCTTTTGGATGCTTTCTTTTGATAACTCTAGCTCAATAGAATGCAATGAACCTTGTTTCAGTTGGAATGAGATAGTATATCTCCCTTTACTTGGATCGGATGGTCGAGGGCTTACCATTTTGATCAATTGCTTTGATTGATTGGGTTGTTTAGGCTGTTATTCACTCCATGTTGTTTAGTTTTGGTAGAGGAGCAGATGAGAGGTAGTGCACATGTGCTAGGTGAGTGTATGGAGTGATCCAAGTGAAGAATTTCCATTTGGTTTGGCCTTAGTCATTGACCCAAACCCATTGGGTCATGTTCACCACCCTCCTTAGTGTCCATGTAGACCACTAGGAAGATGTCAGGTTGTCATGAGAAGGAATTGGCCAAGTTCTAAGTGAATGTGGCCACAGTTACTTGAATTGGGGGTAAAATGGTCATTTGGCCTTGATTTTGATTTGGGCAGATTTGAGATGATTCAAAAATGGGTTGGTTTAAGTTCAAATTATCATTTGGAGTGATTTGGTATCATTGGTTTGGTTCAATTTGATTTATATTTAGTTTTAGTTCATTTAAGTTCATTTTGGTCAAATAGGTCAAGTTGACCAATTTGACCCATTTGACCCAATTATGTTAGACCATGGGTTGATTTAGTTTTGGTTGATCACTTGAAATGTTTTACAAGCTTTGGTTTCAATCAATTTTGGTTTGGTTTGATTTCAAGTTTATTTGGCCGTTAAGGTCAAGTTGGGTTCATGGTCAATTGGGCTAAGTTGGGTCTAGTTGGCCAATTGAAGCTTGGTCAAGTTCAACATGTGATTTAGAATGAATTTGACCCATTGGTTGCAATCAATTTGGCTTAGATCAAGATTTGACCCATTTTGACTTTTTAGGTCAACTTGAGTCAACTTAGTTCAAGTGGACAATTGGGCTAGGTTTGGCTCAAATAATGACTTGGGCAAGTTCAATCATTATTTATGAATTGGTTTAGAGCATTGGTTTCAATCAGTTTGGCTTATAGTGAATTTTGGCAAGTTTGGGTTTCATTTGGGCTAAGTGTTGACTTGGTCAAAGGCTAGGTTCGACTTGGTTTGACCTAACTTGAGTGATTGATCATCCTATGATGATTATTGCTCACAATGTGAGGCCTAGATGGGCTTAGTTCAATCGAAATTGGCTTAGATTAGAATTTGGCTCAAAAAGGTCCTTTATGTCACTTTTGGGTCAAGTGAGCCTAAGTGGGTCAATTGGCTTGATCAAGGCTTGATTCAAGTTTGGTTGAACTCACGTATGTACTTATGATTGAAATATAAATCCAATTGCAAGTGATTTTGAGTCAAATGGGTTTGATTCATTTGATAATTTCAAGTCAAAAAGGTGAACATGGGTTTGACTTGGGTTGGTTTGATGATTGATGTTTATGTTTATATTCGGCTTGTGATTGAAGGATTGACTGTTTGAAGAGAAAATTCAAAGGTTTTGATTGATTTGAATTTGATTTGGATTAGTTCAAGAATTTGACTTGAAAAAGTACAGGTTGGATTTAGGTCAGATTTGAACTTGAGTTTTGAATTTGGTTTTGGTTATTTGAATTTATATTTCATTTATATTTGTGAATGTAAATGAGAATATAAATGGGTTATGAGAAAATCTTTTGAATTCGGAGTGATTTGAATTTGATTTGGCCTAAGTCTATAAGATGAAATCAAAGGGCTTAGGAAAAGTTCTTTGATTTGGAATTGATCATGGGTTTCAATCATTTGATTTGGAATTGATTCATGATTTGAGGAAATCCATTAAGTTGGAATTGATTTAAGATTTGATTTTGATTTGAATTTGAGAATTTGAAGTTTGATTTTAATTTGAGGTTGATTTGAAGATTTGAATTTGAAGTTGATTTGAACTTGAAGTTGATTTGAATTTGAAGTTGATTTGAACTTGAAGTTGATTTGAATTTGAAGTTGATTTGAATTTACGGTTGACTTGAAGGAAAGGATTTGGTTCAAGCTATAGGGTGCAAGTTTTCCTAATACCCCAAGGCATGACCTATTCCTATGGCTAACTCTTCTAAGTCTCTAGGGTTAAGTTAAGTTTTGACTTAATCACCAGAAGTGTCTTAAGACTAAGAAACTTTTAATGTCTAAAGGAGTACTATGTCTAAGATGAAGAAGTTGAAAGCTCACTCCAAAAGTGAGGTCAACAATCCCAAAATTAAGAAAATTATTTCATGATCTTCTAATTTTCTTTTTTTGGACAAGATATCTTTCAAGAACTTAATGTGACTTATCATTTGTTTTAGAGTAATGGTGAAAGAGACATTTATGTGAAGTGTCTAAAATAGCTTTAAAATTTTGTAATTTATTAGTCAATTTTCTTCCTTTAAAATCTTTAAAAGTATGAAATTGGTGGTATATATTGTGAGTGTCGAAACAACTTTGACTTGGGCCACTCTTCTTTCTCTTTTTTTTCTTTTTTTTTTTAGCCTATTGCTCTCCACATCAATCTACTTTAGCTTCTCTTATCCCATTAATTCTTCATTCTGCTTCTAAGATCTTAACATACACTTTGGGTTAACTTAATGTTGCTAGGAAGAATTGTACCAAGTTATCTTTGAGATAATTATTATTGTGTTAGTTTTAATTGAAACTCTATATTCTTATATTTTAGTAAGGTATATGACTCAAGTGTACCATTTATCTTTAGGATAAACTATGTGGTCATCAATGTCAGCTATATTAATGCCTCTTTTAGTGATGTGTCATTTGTCTTTTATTATGAAAGCCTAGTTGTTAAGAAAAGCTAGATTGTTGGTATCCTCTTAATTATTAAATTTTAGTTGGTCACTGAAAACCACCAATCTATTAGTCTTTTTATGTATTCTTCTATAAAACTTATGATGGATCTTTCATCTTCCATTACACATGTTAGAGTAAAATTTTAGATTATTGGTCACTAAATTTTCTTGCTCCAAGCATGATTGAGAAAATAAGTTGTTCATTTGGCATTCAGTACTATTATGACCTCTTCCTAATGGCCACAATAAAGGCTAGAGCATATATTGCAAGCACTATAGAGTGTTATGTTACTTCACCAAGAAAGTGACCTACATTATGATGATTGCAGTAAAGTATTTATCTTGCACAACAACCACTATCTTCTTAATATGATCCTCTTGCTTTGCTATTTATAGTTGTTCATAACCATCTCCTCCAATAAATCATAAACTTATTCTTGAGTTTTTGATCAATGTCCTTGTTTGCCTAGCCAACCAATTGTACAAAGTTTGATCTTGTATTCATTTTGGAAGGTCATGATGAGTGCATCTCCTTAAAGGGTCTTTGAACTTATCCCAATCATCATAAAGAGTATCTACTTCCATCTATATAAATTTAGAGATTTTAATCCTCATCAATTTTTCCTTCATTTTTAAAATGCACTTATATCATAACTTCTTCATCAAATCATCTCAACCTATAATACAATTCTTGGTCAAAGAGTTCAGCCAATTTTTGACTTCCCTTAGAGACAAAGAGAACAACCCCAGTTTGATTATCCATCTAAAATTTCATAATATTTGATAGTATAGCAAAATTTAATGAAAATTGTGATATCATTGTTTGGTTCTTTAGTTGCTACCTATATTGGGAACTACGCCTTGACTATAGCCTAAGAAATTCAATACACTATAGGCAACGGATTCTCATGTAACACTTTAGTCACCAATGTGATTTCTCCTCAATCTTCTAGGTTGGCCATTTTACCAATATAGTCAAATCAACTTACATCTTCTTCCAAAGTCTTTTTATGAGAGTATGCACAATTTAATTTTGATCTAGAAATAGTGACTTACAACTATAATAGTGCAAACTATCTCTTTAGATAGATTCAATATAAGAAAAATTATCTAAGGTACTTTGAATCTCAATATGGATAACATAAGGCTTCATTGAAGTTATGTTTAACAACTCATCACCATAGTATTTTATTTACGATGAGTTTATCCTCCACTTCTTGATTTTGAATAGACCTTTTAAACAATTCATAGATTGTGTGTCAATCAATAGGCAAAAAAACTCTAAACAGAACATATAGTATAAAAAAGCTTTACCTTTTATTAAATCAAAATCAACACAAAAATAGCATCATTGCATCCCTATAAGAAGAGTTTAGTTCATGAAAAAAATATAAAAGATCATCATAAAACACTTCCAAATGAATATTAATAAACTAAAAGAAATAGGAGAGAAGAAAGAAAACATAGAGAAAAAGCACTAAGAAAGTTCCCCTAAGAGCTTGAAGCATCCTCTACAATTTCTCACTTGGGTCCCTTTAAAAGCTTGAGAAAAAGAGCTAGTAGATGGTAAAAAAAGATAAATTTATTCATAGATTTGTTTAAATAAGGATGCATTAGCTCCTCCTAAATAAGGAATAAATTCTTGAGAAATTAAGGCATATCATAGCAATTGTCAGGCCTAAACCTAAGTGTAGAACTCTCTATATGTGTGCATTTCTATCTTATGGGCAAGGCGTCTAGGCATTAGAATTTGGAGTCTAAAGATCGAACTCTCTATATGTGTGCATTTCTAACCTAATGCTAGCATTATGTTTGGCAAGTACAAGTACCTGAGCAGTTGGTGATGGTTCCTAGGCACTAGCTTGGGTGTCTAAGCACTACGCTAAGTTCCAAACACCAATTCAACCTTAGATTGTGTTGTTTCTACTCTAGATGATTCTCCAAATTGTTTTACAAACTAATTGTTGAATTTCACCACCATGATATATCTACTTGATTTAAAATTTAAATTATTAGTACAACTAAATTATCAATTTTATGTAAAAATATTTGTTTGATACATAAATCTAAGATGAAAAAAATGGTTTGAATACACACCTATCAAACTACTTTATATACTTTAAGTCTCCGCTAATAAAATATTGTAATAATTAGATCCTTGTGGGATAGTCTTATCGATGAATACACATCTAAAAGTCCCACTAATTTTATTTTTGAACTAAACATCATTTGATTCTTATGAGGGTCTATAAACAACTGAAAATAGTCTTACATAGAATAGAAGTGGTTCTCTTTGTTTCAGTTTTCATTTTGGTAATATGAGTTATTTTTATCAAAGTTAAAAAAATATGAAACATTTTTTTATTTTTATTGGCATAATGATCCTAAATATTATGCATAATTTATCTATAGTTTGTAAGATAATATCTTAAATAATTATAAATTTTATTTAACATAAAAATGGTTTGAATTTATAAATGATCAATATTCTCTTATGCAAAAAAAAAAATCACCTGTGTTCTTATTAATAAATTTTAATTTAAAAATGAATATTGGAACCTTATTTTTCTTGATCTATAAAGCCATAGCAATCTATATAAATCCACTATAGAACTATTAACTCATTGAAAACCTTCGGTTATGAGATTTGGGTCATATGAGATCATAATAGGTCATCTTGTGCTAGATTAAGTTTAAATTTTATTTAGGATAATCCAATGGAAAATTAAACTCAGGTTAACTACGATTAACTTATGTTGGAATTTAGTTTGAAAGTATTGCATTAGTTGGTCAAATGTGTTAACATTGATTGACACGCTAGATGAGATTGAAATTTCAAATAAATGTCCTTTTTTTCGTTCTTAAAAATTACAGGCTGTGTAACAAAGGGAGAATTTAATCTACTATTTTCTTCCTCTTTCTCCCTTATTACTTTTTATACTTTATATTATCTCATTTTTTGGATCAAGAGCCACTGTGATACAAATCCAATTTAAGTCAACTTGCATTCATCAATTTTCATCCTTGTATGGAATGATTTATACCATAGTTGTGGAAATATATTCCAGAACCGCAATGCAACTTGCGTTAGAGCAGATGGACAAGAGACCCAAACACACACACTCAAAGAGAGAAAGAGAGAGAGAGAGAGAGAGAGAGAGAGAGAGAGAGAAATTTATAAAAATTCTTTAATTTTTTATCAAATATGATGAGCAATAAATCATTATCAAATTTTGTAAATGGAGGAAACAATTTTTAATTCTCCACCAACTAATTAGATATTAATCCATTTCACATAATTGTCTATTTTTATAACAATATTACATACACTAATGATAAATAAATAAATAAACTTTAGTAGTCATAATAATAGGTTTTTTCGGTAGTTTTCTCAGTCACAAATTTCTTTGTAGCAATTTCAATATATTTTTTTTTATTTTTTAGGGAACCCTATATAGGAGAATTTTATTGCTCACAAAAAAAGGTTACAAGATCCTTAAATGGGCATAAACTCAGAGTCTACCGCTCAAAGAGCTACAATCAACCTAAAGAGTAAATCCCCTGTCTAAGTATAGCCCTCACATCAAAAGCAAAGAAATATCCAAAATAAAGAGTAAAAAACACTTAGGAACCAACCATCACATCTGCCAATAGCAGTAGGTGAAGAGCTGAAGAGATTTTGCATCCAAAAGAAAATGCCTGCTTGATACCTGCATAAAAAAGAAAAGGACTCTGTAAACAACTAGAAGGCTAGTTAGTACCAATAAAATAGGAGTTAAATCTAATGGGTAAACATAAAGCTGAAAAGTAATAGAAAGATTTTAGAGGGGGCTCCAAACACTCCACACTAGCTTGGGAAGCCATATACATGTGCATCCAGCAGTATAGGAGGGATACAACACACATGCTACTACCATCCAAATAGGGGAAATAATTCACCACCCATCAAAGAAAACAAACTTGTGAAAATAGTCTACCCATAGGGAAATCATGTAGCTCAACAAAATAGTATGACCAATGAAAAGAGAAACACAAAGTTCCATTAAATGAATCGAATACAACCTTCCTTTATCTACATTAGAGCCAATATAGTGCCAATAGCTATCCAATAAATAATCCGCACCAATCCAGCCAAGCTCCCTAATATAACTAAATTGTAATAAGTTTAGGAAGATAGGAAGTAGCTTCAGATCCAATGAGGCTTAAATAAAAACCACAAAATATAAATGGGTCCAGAAGAAAGTAGCATAACAGAGTAAGTGAAAAACAAGAAGGAATGGTGCCAATCAGCAGGTAGCCATAATATACCAAACCAAAGAAAGGCATACACAACTCCCAGATGAAATAATGAAATTCAAATCCTCCAGCAGCTCAGTTCATATAGAACCATCAACTCTCCAATAAACAATCCACACAGTAGGTAGCCGCAATACACCATTCCGAAAGGAAAGCATATCTGACTCTAATGGAGCAATTCCAATCCACATCAATCCACCCAAGATCCATAATAAAATTAAATTTTACTAAGCTTAGGAAGATAGGAAGTAACATCCAGATCCAATGAGGCTTAAATAAAACCACCAAATAAAAATAGATTCAGAAGAAAATAGCATAACATAGTAAATGGAAAACAAGAAGGCGTGATACCAATCTGCAGGCAACCATAATATACCAAACCAAAAGAAAAGCATACACAACTTGCAGTGAAATAATGAAAATCGAAACCTCCAGCAAATAAGTTCATATAGTACCATCCGTTCTCCAATAAATAGTCGAGGCCAAACAAATAACTAAAACAATCCACACAGCAGGCAACTGTAATACACCAAACCAAAAGGAAGGCATATACAGCTCCCAGGACAAACAACCGAGGCCACCATTGTAGCAACTCAGATTCGACAAGGAAAATGAGAGAAGATTCCCAGATAGAGAAAGAAAACAACTTACCAAACAAGTGTGCAAAACATTCAAGTAAATAGTATGATAACCATTGCAGCAGTTAGGAATATCCATTCCTAACAACTGCATAGGACTATTTAAGAAACACACAATACATAAAATGATAAACTCTATCATCATAGCCCATATAAAAGGACTTCAAAATAACATTCTGGATATATAGCACCCAAAATAATGATTATCTGTACGAACACAAGTGCCATATGCTCCGAAAAGGGGGGGATAGACCTCATCCAGCCAGAGGATGAAACAAAATGCAAAACTAAAAGCTTACATATTCCTAACATAAGGCAAACCACTTTTATCTAAATTTGCAAACCCCCGTAATAAGGGAGGAATATTATCATAAGAGAATATATTCACCATAGAGGATTTTGCACCCCAATTGGCAAGAAAATCAGTACACGAATTCCCTTCTCGATAAATATGTGAGATATGATAATCAAGAGAAGCAAGAAGTCTCCTCGTGTGGTTAAGAGTATAGTAGACTTCAGCATTGCCATGAGTTCCAGAATTTAATAAATTCAAAAGGTGGAGAGCATCAATTTCAAGCCAGATTTTTTTAAAGCCTTTCTGAATGCATAGTAATATTCCATAATGCAAGCCATAAAGTTCAGCAAAAAGAATAGAACAGGGTCTTAAAGGAATAGTAAATGTAGCAATCATCTTGCCTTTAAAATCTCTTAAAATACCCCCACAACCATAAAGCCCATTAGCAGATCCATCAGTATTAACCTTAATAATATGATAGTGGGGTTTTATCCAATAGATAGTCTTACAAATAAAATCAACTTCGAAAGACAGGAGGGAAATCTCAAAGTAGGGGGCCATATGCTTAACATCTTTGAAGCTAGAAGGAGGAAGAAGGTTAGCTTTATAAAGGGACATAATTTTACATTTGGTTCTAGCAATAACATGGTGAAAAATCATGGGAATATCACTATGTTTAGCATCATTTCTTTCCAACCAGATATACCACTGTAAAGTAATAGCCAGAACACATTTGACATGTCCTTTCGAGGAAGAAGATAGAAAATTATTTAAAAGATGCAATATAGAAAGGGATCCATCAAATAGCAAAGTATTAAACAAACAATCATACCAGTGCTAGACTTTAGCAGTAATGGAGCCATTAACGAAGACATGATCCAAAATTTCAATGTGGAAGCAACATTGATATTTGGATGGAAGACGAAAGCCTTTTTTCAGGAGAATGGTATCCACAAGAATGTAGTGTTTAAGGATACGTCAAGCAAGGACGAAAAATGAGGTAGGGATAGAATTACTCCAGATTTTGAGAAAGATTAGAGAATCTTGACTTTTGAATCTAATATCTTGCCACACATCCTTAAAAACAAAATCACTAAAGGAGGAATTGTTAAATAGGATTTGATCAATTCTATTGGAAGTTGGATTAATATTAAGGATTTTGTTAACGATCACATTGGGTACATAAGAACCTAACTAAGCTATATCCCAAGAATTCTAAGTAATTAAATGGCTAACTTTGAGCTTGTCAATAGAATGAGTATTGAGTAATGAGTCAATAGAACCCAAACCCAGCCAATTATCTTGCCAAAAGAAGGATGAACCAGAATTCACACCCCAGGAGATCAGCTCCTCAGCAGCCCACTTGATGTTACAGAGTCTTCTCCACATAGGAGAATCCCCCATTTTGAAAGCACAAATGAGGGGTGATTACCCTTACAGTATTTGGCAAGAATAAATTTTGACCAGTAGCTGTGATTGCTTCTAAGATTCCACCATATTTTGTAAGAAAAGCATTTAATGGAATCTTCTAAAGTTTTACAACCTAAACCACCTTTATTCAAAGGGCCACAACAAAAATTAACCAACCAATGAGTTTTTTTGGAGGATGAAGTAGATCCCCAAAAGAATTTGTTGAAAAGATGGTTAATCTTATTAATGATAGTGGTAGATAAAAGGTAAGGAGCGAGAATGCTTTTAATCAGCACAAGTTTGGCTCCAAAAGATAGAAGGTGGAATTTCCAGGAGGAAATTTTCTTTTAGATTTTTTGAATAACCTCATCAAAAAGGGAAGATCTTTTAGTGCCACAGTATAAAGGAGTACCCAGATACTTAATAGGGAGAGTATAGTGGGCAAAACCTGTGATTCTCTTAATAGTATTGATCCTAGGAAGAGGAATCAATTTATTAGCAATGAAGCCACTTATGTAAGCCACTCTCCCTACCAAAGTGAGTAAGAAACTTATACAGTTTCTTTATGGAATGGGTAGACCCATTGTAGAAAATAATGAAATCATCTGTAAAGCTGAGGTGGGAGATAACAAAATCACCCCTAGTCTTGTAAAACATGTTAGGCATTTTGAGAAACAAAAGTTCAAGACTTTGAGAAAGATATTCTACCGCGATAATGAAAAGGGCCGAGAAAGGGAGTCCTCTTGCCTTATCCCATGGAATGAAGAAAAGAAGCCATGAACATAGCCATTAATATGTAATGAGAACCCAGAGTTTTCAATACCATTCTTGGTTAAAGTAATAAATGGATTGGAAAAGCCAAAGAGAGACAGAATTTTGTAGAGGAAAGTCCAACCAATATTATTGTAGGCTTTGGAAATGTCCAACTTAAAAACTAGATTCCCACACTGAACTTTAGTGTTTAAATCATGGATAATTTTTTGAGCTAACAATACATTATCAAAGATAGATCGACCTTTGACAAAACCCGTTTGATTGGGGAAATGATTTTAGGAAGTAAACTACTTAATCTTATGGCTAGGATATTAGATTTGAGCTTATTAAAAAGAGTACATAGGCTTATAGGTCTAAAATGGTTCCAAAGTTTGGGATTATCAATTATAGGAATTAGAACAATGGAAGTACTAGAAAAGAATTTGGGGAGGATATTTCCTTTAAAAAAAATCTAGAATATCTTTAACCACATCTTCTTTGATAATGTTCCAACATTTTTGAAAAAATAAGGTAATGAAACTATCAGGGCCAGCCACAGAATCTGTATTCATATTCTGTAATGTGGATGTAATTTCAAATTCAGAGGGTAAGGAGGTAAGCATTTTGACATCTTCTTCGATAATGATTTTAGGGATAACCTCAGGCCATGCTAATTCCTCATAGTTAACATTATTATTAAGAAGATTAGTGAAGAAAGATACACCCAAATTAGCAAGCTCCTTGTCATCAGAACACCAACTATTATCATTATTTTTGATTTTCTTCATGTGATTTAAAGCCTTTTCTTTTTGAACATAGCATGAAAATATTTGGTATTCTTATCTACCTCCGATATCTTTTTAACAGAAGCCTTTTGCCTCCAATAGGTTTCCTCCATGTCTTGGTAGCATGTTAACCTATCTTTGGCTTGGTTTAATAAGATACTTTTAGAGGTATCATGGATAGCAACTTCTTCTAACGCTATGACCTCTTGTTCTAAATCTTTTATGTTTGTAAAAAGATTTTTGAAGTAGTGTTTGTTCCACCATTTGAGGAATTATTTAAGCCTTTTTAATTTAAGCCATAATCTCTTCATCCCAATAATAGAATCATCAGGATAAAGAGGATCTCCTTAATTAGTAGCAACCACCTCCGCAAATCTATCATCCAGAAGCCACATATTTTGAAAATGGAAAGGAATAAAAGAAGAGGGGGACTCTGTATTAACCCTAACAAAGATTAGAAAAAGAGAATGATCGGATAAGGTTCTACCGAGGTGTTCAACAGAAGTAATCAAGGAATTGATCCATAGGTCATTGAACAGAATCCTATCAAGTCTTTGCCAAGGCTATGATTAGTGAATTGAAAGCCAATAAAACCTAGATCGATCAGGTGGCCTTCCAGGATCATGTTATTAAATTCCTCCATGGAGAATAGGTTAGCACTCATTCAAGATAGTGTTAAAATCCCCACCCATGAACTAGGAGCATTAACTTAGAACGGGCTCCTTCTAC
The DNA here is from genome assembly GCA_021442155.1 of Cymbidium sinense. NCBI lineage: Eukaryota > Viridiplantae > Streptophyta > Magnoliopsida > Asparagales > Orchidaceae > Cymbidium > Cymbidium sinense. The sequence continues at coordinate 31,006,130 of CM038224.1, forward strand.
CACTATAGAAGGCATAAACAAAAGATCCAAAACATGACCAATTGTCAAAAGAGATTTTTTCACTACTGGAAGGTCCCATGAAGAATTTTTCCAAAAGATCCAAATTTTATTACTCGAGTTCGCAAAAAAATAACTAAAGCTAGTCATTCTAGCAACATATTGAATGCTAGAAGGAAGGATAAAGGGTTCCAATATTTCCAGAAAATAAATGTTATGGGTGCGAACTAAGTTGCTGAGTCTATTACGAACAGAGAGGGAGCCTATCCCTCTCGCATTCCAGATCAAGAAAGAGACCATTTACTTTAGATGAGAGGAGCCAGATCTAGTAACTCTGGAAAAGTTAAGAAATTTAGATTTACATGATTTGTTTCTCTTTTTTGTAACTGTGTGAAAGTCATTGTCCAAATCTACAGCCTCACCATCATATAACGAATGTCTAGTTAAGTGTTTGTTGCCAAGAGGAGCCTGGAGATTAAAGATCATTTCTCCTTCTTCCAATTCAGTGTTGATGACCTGATACAACTTAGGTTTTGGGTTTAGATCAGGATTAGAAGAGGAATCACAGGAGGGATTGAAATTAGGCAAAACACAAATACCTAAATTAGGGGTGGAAGTTATCTCTAAATGCACATCCTCAGCTGTATCCATCTTGGATTGGGTTGGCTGAACACAGGATCATTTTTTATCAAGTATTGGGGCAGTTGTATTAGTAGCCATATCATGTAATGGTTCATTCAAAGTGGCCTTAATGGGTGGCGCAGCTTTGGGTACCACAGGATTTTTCTTTAAATGTGGATGGGCTATAAAATAATCAGCAAATCCATGCCCATGAATTATATGATGGGAGCAAAATATAGGGAAGTTTTCAAATTCTACTTTTTGTAAATAGCCATATTTTTCTGACGCTAACCAAATTTCTTTAGGATATTTTTTAGTGATGTCCAATTCCACAAGTATCTGAGCAACAAAAGGTCTAGTGCTAAAAGCAGTTGCTTGGTCCAACTGGAGAGGCCGACCGAACAGACCAGCCACATCATAAAGAAATTTGAGATTAAAGAAATGCACGCGAAGGTTAGGATTAGACAACCAAACTGGAATAATATTAGATTCCTCAATGTCAAAAACTAAAAATATTAGATTCCATTTCAATAACCACATTTGGCAATTAAAAACAAAATATGATCATCTTGCAAAAACACAGGAATAATCCAAATCATTAGATAATTGAATCAATAAATGCCGAGAATCAATCAGACCCACCGAAAAAACTCCAAACAATTTCAACGAATGAAAAAAGCTTCGGATATTATCCATAGAAGGACATTGTAGAGCAAATTTACCAACCAAAGCAAATTCAAATAGTTTTTGCTAGCTTTTCCACCATTGAATCTGAGCACATAATAGCGGGTACTCCCCGGAAAGATATAGAAACAAAATCGAAAGACTCACCAGGGTTTTTTGCCTTACCCACAAGCACCTCCTTGAAAGATTTAGTAGCCATGGAAGGATTTGAGCCAAAATTTCTGAGAGGATCCATACATGTCGCTGCCGCACGATCTGATGTGGGGTTCCCCCAAGGGGAGCCAAGGTAGAATCCATGATCAGTAATAAAGCAAAATAGAGAAACATAAAATGGCCTCTAGTTCGAGATCAAGCATGATCAGACCTAATGGGGAGGAAAATCTCCGAGGAGGGACGACTGACTAGGCAGGTTTGAAGAGAAAAGGGGAGCTCGGAACCATGAAACAATTTTAATAGAGTAGCAATTTGAATATCTTTGTATGAATGCAATATTTACTTTTTTTATTGTAGCAATTTAAAAATCTTTGCATAAATGCAGTATTTACTTTTTGATACAAACATATTTCAATACATTAATTGTTAGAGTTTTATGGTACAATCTATTGTGACGATTTAAACCACTGAAGTTCTATAGATATAGGAAAATTAATACAAATAATTTATTATTATATATTAAAGAACCCTCTTGAATTATATATATATATATATATATATATATATATATATATATATATATATATATATATATATATATATATATATATATATATATATATATTGAAATAGTCCTCCACTTTCATCAGTATAGCAGCAATTTATTAGCCATTTTAATGCATGATTTGCACATAAGCTGACAATTCTAAATCTAATGATTGAAATTGTTGAAAGCAGTAATATTCCTTACTCTCTTCTCCCAAATTTTGAATTGAGGATATGATGGTAAGGCTTGTATAGTAGTTAATGTTATCTTTTTTAAAAAAAAATAATAGAGAATATTCTTTAAGTGTGTTTTTTGTTGTGTTTTAATTATTGAAATTACATATATGAAAATACTGGAAATAGGATTTTTTTAATTTTCAGAGGCATGATATTTATTTATATGTTATTCAAAAATTCACTTAATCAAGCATGATGCTAAATATAATTTTTAAATAAATAATGTTATGTATAAATTTACTCGAAGCATTTGATACCAAATCAACTGCAAAACTAAACCGACAAGGCAAAATTTTACAAGATTTGATTAATTAGTAGATAAATATAATTTAAATGGCTTTTATTTAATTCTAAATTTATTTATGTATGAATTGGAGTCCTCCATCCTTCAATATATTGAATTTTGAAAGCCCTTATGTTTGAATAGTAAATGCTGAATTTATCCTAAGAATAATGATAAGATCAAAAATTTGTCCACATGAATAAGGATAAATATTAATATTTAGTCCAATATCTTAAATGATGGACATAATTTTTAGATCATTAGTATATAAAGAGATCTATATGCGTACATAAATATATAGAAATCAAGGAAAAATTTACTTCAAATTATATGGATAATCATCTCAAGCTTAAGGGTATATAGGGTGGAATTATATAAGTAATTCTTATTTATTTATATAAAATTTTATATATATATATATGTATATATAAAGAAATTCTTGAGAAGTTTAAATTAGTTTTACACTTTTCACAATATCATTATTTTTTAATAAAAAAATCTTCATCTTAAACAAATTTGGAATTAAATAAAAGCCATTTAAACTATATTTATCTACTAGTTAATGAAATACTTATAAAATATAGCATAAAAATATGCGTAGATCATTAAAAACATGCCTATTTCAAAATTTTCATCAAAATAAAATAAATTAACAAATTCATTTATTTATGCAATTTGAGATAAAACATTAAGAATTTAATAAAATATTGATCAGGAGAATGAGAGACTTTATATAAGCATCGGAAAGTTGGAGCAACTCCAATGACAGATAATAGTGAAACCTAAATCCAACCAAATTGACATAATACTTTTAAAAATGATTACATGCAAGTTGTCCGTTTAACGTGCGACTTCCATATAACACTGCAAGTCGTCCGTTAAACGGGCGACTTATACTACAAGTCGCCGTTAAGCGGGTGGCCGATTAAACTTAAATAGATGATTAGCCGTCGACGGCGTAAGCAAACAAATCGTCCGTTAAATGGGAGACTATAACAATATCTAATTTTTTAAGATACTTAAATTATTAATTACATTTGAAATCATATTTATTTTAAAAATTTTGCCGACCGACAATAAGGATGAATGATAATGTTGCGTTAGTAAGAATCTGTTAAGAGTTACTGTATAAAGTTTTGATTTGAATTTTTCCTAGTTTTTGTGCAATTGTTATATTCAATTCAGTCACGCAATCAGAACTCAAAGAAAAAAATGAAAAAAAAGATATATTAAATTTTTATTTTTATTTTAATTAAAAGAAAAATTAAATTAACATAAGTAAGAACAACTTATAAATTAAGAAAAATTATGATTAAGTATTTTAAATTATGCATGATGTTATTTTTATGCATCAAAATCATAATTATTAATTTTATTTTAAAATATATTGCAATATCCTTCTCAAAATATGTTATCAATGAACTTACAAAAAAAATTAGAATAATCTTATCATGATAATATTTATTCTTAAAAATATATATTCAATTATTGTAGTCAGAACAAGTAGTAGTATAATGATCTATCTAATTAATTAATTAATAAGAGAATATATGATCAATTTTTTTGTCTTAGCTAATATTTGACATAAATTAAAAATTATGAAGAACTTTAAAAAAAAATATTGTTTTAATGAGCTTCAATTTTAAAATGTTCTAATTAAAAGTTTAAGTATAGTACTTTTTTTACGTCAAGTCTTCAAGATAAAATTTAGTTATAATTTAATGAATATTATCAATTCTGATGATAGACATCCATCTTAAGAACTTAATACTAAACTCAGAATCAATAATTCAACAACATTTTTTAAATCTATTATTAATATCTTGTAGTATATTTAAAGTGTACAAAATAATATTAACTTTATAATATTGCTTTATTGCAAAAATATTCTTTATGTGATAAAATTATTATTGAGATTGTGAAATCTTTAATGAGCTCCATAAAAATTTAGGGGTTGTGATTATCTCCCTTAGTCACCCCTGATTCCACCACTGATTCAATGAAGAGGGTGAACTAACAATTTAGAAAATTTTACATAATCAATGAAATTCATTAATTAAAGATAATCAGTATTTTTGAAGCACTTGGTCAAATGTTTGAATCAGTGGTCTCTGGGGTAACTGAAGCAAATTGTTAGATGCTCCATTACGTAAACATTGATCAAGTAAAGTAAGGGCATCCACCTACTTTTTTTTAATCATTTATTAACCTTCAAAATTAGAAGTGGATTCTAAACTCAGTTTTTGTTTACACAGAAGCAATTGAAATGACCTTATGTAAAGAGAAAATACTTAAAACCTACTAGGATACGGAATGAGTGTTGGGTTGACGAGGTGACACGCCTAATTGTGGTTACGGTGTTAGAATGAGTGCTAAAATTGGGGATTAAGGATTTTAAGGTGGTATAGGTGTAAAAATAATGTTTTGGATGTTAGATATGAAAATAAGAATATTTTGAGTGGTATGTATGACAATCTTTAATTATTTTCAAGAATTTTATCTATATTTTGTATGATAATAGTGAAATCCTTATAAAATTTTATTTTACATTAAAAAGAGTAGAGTATTTTAAATCAATATAATCTTCTTGTGTAAAAGAATCACTTGTGATAAATTTGTAACATATATTACTATATCATTTGTCTCATGAATTTCTCACTTTTGGCCATCTTCATTATCATGGTAAGCTACTCATCAACCAATAGATAAAATCAACCATATTCAAAGAACTTAACCAAATATGTCCTAATATTTTAAGGAATTTTTTTGTTTAAAGTTAAAAAATTTAGTTGGGCAATTAAGTGTTTTTACTTTTTGTTGATGCATCTCATAAGTGTCCATGTAGAGACAATAAGAAGTAATGTCAACTCAGCTTACTAGTAAGTTATCCTTCCCCAAACTCCAATCCCTACCAACATCTTCCAGCCTCTACACTCTTTCCCTTGTGGTTTTTATAAAGGAGTGTGCAAGATTAATACTTACACTATTATATGTGTACACTTTATAATTTTAATTTAAGTCAAATTCCATTGGACTATAGCAAGAGAATAAGTAATTTGACTTCATTTCATTAGTAGACATTGACATTGATATCTTTAATGAGCATCAATATTAATGTTGATCAAGATCATTAGCTTTATTTTTGATGATAGGTTTTGATATCAATGTAGACAATGAGTGTGAGAAAATTTAGGGAATCCAACAAACTTTAAAATTAACTTTATTTTAGTGATTGAATATGCATTAGGAATATTTTATTGTATTGAGAGATAAAAGATACAATTTTGTAATAGATTCAAAAACTAAAATAAAGAGGGGTTTCTTAGTATTGTACATAAATGTGATAAATATAAAGATATACTATCTAAAGAATAAAAATATCATCCAGCCATGGATTTAAATATAATAATAGAAAAAGTTTTTAAAATTTATCTATTCTCGCATTCCTAGAAGTTTCTTTTTATAATTTTATTTTAATTATGAGTGTGTAAATTATAGAGGAATTAAGTTAATGTGTCATACATTAGAATTATGGGAGTGAGTAATTGAGCATAGATTATGATTTCTTGAAATTAGTTTGGATTTATGTTGTGTAAATCTACTATGGATGTTATACATTTGTTAAGAGATTCATGAAGAAGTATCGAGAGAAAAGGAAGATATTCATATGATATTTGTTGGTTTAAAGATATCATATGATAAAGTTCAGAAGTACTTTTGATAGTTCTTGAATAAAAGGAGTTAATATTGTGTATATTCAAGCAATTAAGGATGTATATACTTAGTTGTTACTTGTATTCAAATACAAGTAAGATTGACCAAATATTTTCCTATTTCAAGTTGATTATATCAAGACTCGGCTTTAAGCCCATATATTTTTGCTTTGGTTATGGGTGTTCTTACTAATCATATATAAGAGGATGTACCACTACTATATGTATTTTGCTATTGATATTTTTCTTGTTGATAAGACTAGAGAAGGAGTTTAAGAGAAACTTTATTATGGAGGTCAACCGTAGAATCTAAAGGTTATCATTTGAGTAGATCTAAAACAAACTACACGGAGTGTAATTTTAGTAGTAGTAGATCTAGCGAGGATTGTGAGAATGGGTGATCAAGTATTAAAAGAGTGAATGTATTAGATTTCTTAGGTATACTCTTCAAAGTGATGGTAAAATAGATAGAGGTGTTAGCGATAATTCAAGTTGAATTGTTGAAGGAATGCATCGACCTTTTGTGTGATAAAAAATACGCTTAACTTAAGAAAAAATTTATATGATAGTTGTGACACTTTCAATGCTTTATGGCATAGACATGTTGCCTAGTAAAAGAGAAGCATAATATTGTTTAAAGTGTTTTGGTGATGGGATGCTTAGGTGGCTAGCTGCCTTTACACATAGAGATAAATTGCGAAATGAATATTTACATAAAAAAGGGCGAAACACTCCAGTGGTAGATAAGATTAGAGAGAGTCATCTTTGATGGTTTGGTCACATAATACGTCAGTCATCTAATGATCTAGTTAGAAGAGTAGATGTATTAGATTTGGCCTATGATAAGAAATACAAAGGCGACTTAAAAAAAAAAGACTTAGTTGGGAAGTATAAAAAAATAACCTTATTTTATTAAAATTAAATGAGAATTTAACATTCAATAAAACACAATAGAGAAAAAGAATTCATGTAGCTAACCTCATATAGTGGGATAATTGCTTGTTGTTGTTGTTGTATGAAGTACATGTTCTTTATAGAGATAATCCCTGATATGTTCCAACTTCTCTTGAAACTGAAATAGGTCAGACTCTATTAAACTTGCAATCCTACTTAAAAATGATTATCAGTTAAACACACATAAGAGTTTGAAACTTTTGAGGTCAAGTCATATATTATGCAATATAGGTAAGCCCTTTTTTAATTAGAAGAAATCTAACTCTAGCAACAAAAGCAAAGGATGCAGGGTATGCAATGCTCCTAGGCTAATGCTTTATATTTTATTTTTGGGTTTTTTTTCTTGTTTATTAAATATAACTCTAATATGTGATGCAAATTTCATGTCCCAATAGTTTTAGCCCTAACTAATGAGTAATTACCTCTTTTAAGCCAATGTTATCCATAAAGATTATGTGACCTCTATTCATGCAATGGTGATAGAACATTTTAAGGAGAAGGTTGCAAAATAAATCAAATATATTGACAAAGCTTTTGGGAATTCTACTTTATTTTATTCATAACTTATTTATTAAATTTTAATCTTAATAAAAAAATTTTAATTCAAGTTTATCATGGCGAAACCATGGGAAAATCATAAGCTTGTCAAACAAATTAAAAGTAAGCATTTCATTTCATTCAATGTGTACAAACAAAACGCACACACATCAAAAAAATTAAATAATTCTAAAAAATAATAATAAAGACGAGCGTGGCTGGGCAACAAATTATAGTCCTAAAAAAATTAAAAAAATTATAGCTAAGCACTACCTTACACAGCCTAGCTTAAACCTACTAACAGACTTAAACTTAACTTATGGGCCTTCTTACTTCATCTTTAAGTTTTTATGGCTCAAAAGACTATAAAGATTCACCATTTATGGCTCAGATTTGTTATCCTTTTAGTCCTCTATAATCTCAAAGGCTTATAAGACTTTCTAAGTTTTTAATAAGTACACTTATAACATCAAAAATTGCAACCTTCCATTTACAAAATATATGTTAGTTCATATGTTATATTCAAAATACACAATCATACAAACATTCATCATATAAAAATATACATGACACATTTACATGTCAGGCCACCTGTCTTATTGATTATTCTTAAGGGGCCTTTAGTATTTAAGATTTTAAGTAACACCCACAAGTAAAATGATTAATTTCTTAGAAAAATAATAATAATAATATCACAATATTGCTTTCTTTAAACATGATCACCAAAAAAAAAAATTTAGTTTAATCCTAATAGTTTCCACAATTCATCAATAAACTAACCTAGTTCGTCATTGCATTACAACATATTATCACAATAATTAGATAAAACACACATGTTTGGGGCAGCCACATACATGTGCATCCAGCAGTATAGGAGGGATACAACACACATGCTACTACCATCCAAAGAGGGGAAGTGGTTCACCACCCATCAAAGAAACAAACTTGTGAAAATAGTCTATCCATAAGGAAATCATGTAGCTCAACAAAATAGTATGACCAATGAAAAGAGAAACACAAAGTTCCACTAAATGATGGACATAATTTTTAGATCATTAGTATATAAAGAGATCTATATACGTACATAAATATATAGAAATCAAGGAAAAATTTTACTTCAAATTATATGGATAATCATCTCTGAAGCTTAAGGGTATATAGGGTGGAATTATATAGAGATCTATATACGTACATAAATATATACGTCATTGCATTACAACATATTATCACAATAATTAGATACAACACTAGTTTGGGGCAGCCACATACATGTGCATCCAGCAGTATAGGAGGGATACAACACACATGCTACTACCATCCAAAGAGGGAAGTGGTTCACCACATCAAAGAAACAAACTTGTGAAAATAGTCTATCCATAAGGAAATCATGTAGCTCAACAAAATAGTATGACCAATGAAAAGAGAAACACAAAGTTCCACTAAATGATGGACATAATTTTTAGATCATTAGTATATAAAGAGATCTATATAATGCATATAAATATATAGAAATCAAGGAAAAATTTTACTTCAAATTATATGGATAATCATCTCTGAAGCTTAAGGGTATATAGGGTGGAATTATATAAGTAATTCTTATTGTCATTTATTATCGTTTAAATATATATATATATATATATATATATATATATATATATATATATATATATATATATATATATATATATATATATATATATATATATATATATATATATATATATATATATATATGTAAGGTTAAAGAAATTCTTGAGAGTAGTTTACGTAGTTTTACACTTTTCACAATATCATTATTTTTTAATAAAAAAAATCTTCATCTTAAACAAATTTGGAATTAAATAAAAAGCCATTTAAACTATATTTATCTACTAGTTAATGAAATACTTATAAAATATAGCATAAAAATATGCGCAGATCATTAAAAACATGCCTATTTCAAAATTTTCATCAAAATAAAATAAATTAACAAATTCATTTATTTATGCAATTGAGATAAAACATTAAGAATTTAATAAAATATTGATCGGAGAATGAGAGACTTTATATAAGCATCGGAAAGTTGGAGCAACTCCAATGACGATAATAAACCTAAATAAACCAAATTGACATAATACTTTTAAAAATGATTACATGCAAGTTGTCCGTTTAACGTGCGACTTCCATATAATCGCAAGAACAAAGCGACTTCCATATACAAGTCGCTAAAAGCAATTTGACACTTAAATAGATGATTAGCGCCACGTCAGATTCGACGTGGCAAGCAAGTCGTCCGTTAAATGGGAGACTATAACAATATCTAATTTTTTAAGATACTTAAATTATTAATTACATTTGAAATCATATTTATTTTAAAAATTTTGCAATACATAAGGATGAATGATAATGTTGCGTTAGTAAGAATCGTTAAGAGTTCTATAAAGTTTTGATTTGAATTTTTCCTAGTTGTTGCAATTATATTCAATTCAGTCATGCAATCAGAACTCAAAGAAAAAAATGATCGAAAAAAAAGATATATTAAATTTTTATTTTTTATTTTTAATTAAAAAGAAAAAATTAAATTAACATAAGTAAGAACAACTTATAAATTAAGAAAAATTATGATTAAGTATTGCAAATTATGCATGATGTTATTTTTATGCATCAAAATCATAATTATTAATTTTATTTTAAAATATATTGCAATATCCTTCTCAAAATATGTTATCAATGAACTTACAAAAAAAATTAGAATAATCTTATCATGATAATATTTATTCTTAAAAATATATATTCAATTATTGTAGTCAGAACAGGTAGTATAATGATCTATCTAATTAATTAATTAATAAGAGAATATATGATCAATTTTTTGTCTTAGCTAATATTTGACATAAATTAAAAATTATGAAGAACTTTAAAAAAAAATATTGTTTTTAATGAGCTCAATTTTAAAATGTTCTAATTAAAAGTTTAAGTATAGTACTTTTTTTACGTCAAGTCTTCAAGATAAAATTTAGTTATAATTTAATGAATATTATCAATTCTGATGATAGACATCCATCTTAAGAACTTAATACTAAACTCAGAATCAATAATTCAACAACATTTTTTTAAATCTATTATTAATATCTTGTAGTATATTTAAAGTGTACAAAATAATATTAACTTTATAATATTGCTTTATTGTAAAAATATTCTTTATGTGATAAAATTATTATTGAGATTGTGAAATCTTTAATGAGCTCCATAAAAATTTAGGGGTTGTGACTATCTCCCTTAGTCACCCCTGATTCCACCACTTATTCAATGAAGAGGGTGAACTAACAATTTAGAAAATTTTACATAATCAATGAAATTCATTAATTAAAGATAATCAGTATTTTTGAAGCACTTGGTCAAATGTTTGAATCAGTGGTCTCTGGGGTAACTGAAGCAAATTGTTAGATGCTCCATTATGTAAACATTGATCAAGTAAAGTAAGGGCATCCACCTACTTTTTTTTTAATCATTTATTAACCTTCAAAATTAGAAGTGGATTCTAAACTCAGTTTTTGTTTACACAGAAGCAATTGAAATGACCTTATGTAAAGAGAAAATACTTAAAACCTACCAGGATATGGAATGAGTGTTGGGTTGACGAGGCTGACGGACAGCTAATTCAGGGTTACGGTGTTAGAATGAGTGCTAAAATTGGGGGATTAAGGATTTTAAGGTGGTATAGGTGTAAAAATAATGTTTTGGATGTTAGATATGAAAATAAGAATATTTTGAGTGGTATGTATGACAATCTTTAATTATTTTCAAGAATTTTATCTATATTTTGTATGATAATAGTGAAATCCTTATAAAATTTTATTTTACATTAAAAAGAGTAGAGTATTTTAAATCAATATAATCTTCTTGTGTAAAAAGGAATCACTTGTGATAAATTTGTAACATATATTACTATATCATTTGTCTCATGAATTTCTCACTTTTGGCCATCTTCATTATCATGGTAAGCTACTCATCAACCAATAGATAAAATCAACCATATTCAAAGAACTTAACCAAATATGTCCTAATATTTTAAGGAATTTTTTTGTTTAAAGTTAAAAAAATTTAGTTGGGCAATTAAGTGTTTTTACTTTTTGTTGATGCATCTCGTAAGTGTCCATGTAGAGACAATAAAAAGTAATGTCAACTCAGCTTACTAGTAAGTTATCCTTCCCCAAACTCCAATCCCTACCAACATCTTCCAGCCTCTACACTCTTTCCCTTGTGGTTTTTATAAAGGAGTGTGCAAGATTAATACTTACACACTATTATATGTGTACACTTTATAATTTTAATTTAAGTCAAATTCCATTGGACTATAGCGAGAGAATAAGTAATTTGACTTCATTTCATTAGTAGACATTGACATTGATATCTTTAATGAGCATCAATATTAATGTTGATCAAGATCATTAGCTTTATTTGATGATAGGTTTTGATATCAATGTAGACAATGAGTGTGAGAAAATTTAGGAATCCAACAAACTTTAAAATTGACTTTATTTTAGTGATTGAATATGCATTAGGAATATTTTATTGTATTGAGAGATAAAAGATACAATTTTGTAATAGATTCAAAAACTAAAATAAAGAGGGGTTTCTTAGTATTGTACATAAATGTGATAAATATAAAGATATACTACCTAAAAAATAAAAATATCATCCATCCATGGATTTAAATATAATAATAGAAAAAGTTTTCAAAATTTATCTATTCTGCATTCCTAGAAGTTTCTTTATTTTTAATTTTATTTTAATTATGAGTGTGTAAATTATAGAGGAATTAAGTTAATGTGTCATACATTAGAATTATGGGAGTGAGTAATTGAGCATAGATTATGATTTCTTGAAATTAGTTTGGATTTATGTTGTGTAAATCTACTATGGATGTTATACATTTGTTAAGAGATTCGATGAAGAAGTATCGAGAGAGAAAGGAAGATATTCATATGATATTTGTTGGTTTAAAGATATCATATGATAAAGTTCCCAGAGAAGTACTTTTGATAGTTCTTGAATAAAAAGGAGTTAATATTGTGTATATTCAAGCAATTAAGGATGTATATACTTTAGTTGTTACTTGTATTCAAATACAAGTAAGATTGACCAAATATTTTCCTATTTCAAGTTGATTATATCAAGACTTGGCTTTAAGCCCATATATTTTTGCTTTGGTTATGGGTGTTCTTACTAATCATATATAAGAGGATGTACCACTACTATATGTATTTTGCTATTGATATTTTTCTTGTTGATAAGACTAGAGAAGGAGTTTAAGAGAAACTTTATTATGGAGGTCAACCGTAGAATCTAAAGGTTATCATTTGAGTAGATCTAAAACAAACTACACGGAGTGTAATTTTAGTAGTAGTAGTAGATCTAGCAGTAGGATTGTGAGAATGGGTGATCAAGTATTAAAAAGAGTGAATGTATTAGATTTCTTAGGTATACTCTTCAAAGTGATGGTAAAATAGATAGAGGTGTTAGCAGTATAATTCAAGTTGAATTGTTGAAGGAATGCATCAGACCTTTTGTGTGATAAAAAATACTGCTTAACTTAAGAAAAAAATTTATATGATAGTTGTGACACTTTCAATGCTTTATGGCATAGACATGTTGCCTAGTAAAAGAGAAGCATAATATTGTTTAAAGTGTTTTGGTGATGGGATGCTTAGGTGGCTAGCTGCCTTTACACATAGAGATAAATTGCGAAATGAATATATACATAAAAAAGGGCGAAACACTCTAGTGGTAGATAAGATTAGAGAGAGTCATCTTTGATGGTTTGGTCACATAATACGTCAGTCATCTAATGATCTAGTTAGAAGAGTAGATGTATTAGATTTGGCCTATGATAAGAAATACAAAGGCAGACTTAAAAAAGACTTAGTTGGGAAGTATAAAAAATAACCTTATTTTATTAAAATTAAATGAGAATTTAACATTCAATAAAACACAATAGAGAAAAAGAATTCATGTAGCTAACCTCATATAGTGGGATAATTGCTTGTTGTTGTTGTTGTATGAAGTACATGTTCTATATAGAGATAATCCCTGATATGTTCCAACTTCTTGAAACTAAATAGGTCGACTCTATTAAACTTGCAATCCTACTTAAAATGATTATCAGTTAAACACACATAAGAGTTTGAAACTTTTGAGGTCAAGTCATATATTATGCAATATAGGTAAGCCCTTTTTTAATTAGAAGAAATCTAACTCTAGCAACAAAAAAAAAGCAAAGGATGGGTATGCAATGCTCAATGCTAATTTTATATTTTATTTTTGGGTTTTTTTTCTTGTTTATTAAACATAACTCTAATATGTGATGCAAATTTCATGTCCCAAAGGCCCTAACTAATGAGTAATTACCTCTTTTAAGCCAATGTTATCCATAAAGATTATGTGACCTCTATTCATGCAATGGTGATAGAACATTTTAAGGAGAAGGTTGCAAAATAAATCAAATATATTGACAAAGCTTTTGGGAATTCTACTTTATTTTATTCATAACTTATTTATTAAATTTTAATCTTAATAAAAAAATTTAATTCAAGTTTATCATGGCGAAACCATGGGAAAATCATAAGCTTGTCAAACAAATTAAAAGTTAGCATTTCATTTCATTCAATGTGTACAAACAAAACGCACACACATCAAAGAAATTAAATAATTCTAAAAAATAATAATAAAGATGAGCGTGGCTGGGCAACAAATTATAGTCCTAAAAAATTTAAAAAAATTATAGCTAAGCACTACCTTACACAGCCTAGCTTAAACCTACTAACAGACTCAAACTTAACTTATGGGCCTTCTTACTTCATCTTTAAGTTTTTATGGCTCAAAAGACTATAAAGATTCACCATTTATGGCTCATATTTGTTATCCTTTTAGTCCTCTATAATCTCAAAGGCTTATAAGACTTTCTAAGTTTTTAATAAGTACACTTATAACATCAAAAAATTGCAACCTTCCATTTACAAAATATATGTTAGTTCATATGTTATATTCAAAATACACAATCATACAAACATTCATCATATAAAAATATACGTGACACATTTACATGTCAGGCCACCTATCTTATTGATTATTCTTAAGGGGCCTTTAGTATTTAAGATTTTAAGTAACACCCACAAGTAAAATGATTAATTTCTTAGAAAAATAATAATAATAATATCACAATATTGCTTTCTTTAAACATGATCACCAAAAAAAAAATTTAGTTTAATCCTAATAGTTTCCACAATTCATCAATAAACTAACCTAGTACGTCATTGCATTACAACATATTATCACAATAATTAGATAAAACAAATCATTCTAAATGTATAAGGGTTGTGTCTTATTATATATCTTGTGTATGCTAAGTCGTGCAAATATATGTCTATTAGGTTTCAATTTTCTAAGTTCAAATTGGATGTTTAATTTAACTAGATATGGTTTTAATTTAAGTGATTAGTCATTCAAAAGATTTTGTTTGAACTTTATTCTATTTATGTTTTAATTATTTAAGAGTTTTTAAGAATGCACAAAAATAAGTTAACTTCACTAGATAATTAACGTCAAGACAGTTTAGGCATCATAATGTTATAAAACATATGCTACATGAAACAATAAGGTATTTCATAACAATTTCTATATATCGTAGATGGATTTAATTAATTTTTCTATTATCTAATTAATTTTGATTATAATTTTGTAAAATTTTAGCAAAAGAAATTAAAAAATATCTAAAATATTTTCTAAATTTATAAAACTATTATATAAGTAGAGAATATCAAATATAAATTTCATAACTTTTTAAAATTACTTTAAATTATTTAATAAATTTAATAATTTTAAATTTCTTAACATGACAAATTAAGAAAATAATAAAATAATTTTAAAATATATGGGCAAATTCTCTTTATCTTAGAACAACAAAAGGAATTTTAATAAAAATTTAAGAATTATTCTAATAAAATTCAATATTTTTACACTTTAAATATAATTTATTAATTAAATCATATTTTGTTTTAATTTTTATATTAAATTAATTTTATGATTTATAGAATTTTTCTAATGGTTTATATTAACCTTTGGAATCACACATACAAATTTGGAATCAATTTGATTTATTTTAGATTTTTTATTAGTTAATTAATAAATTAAATTTGGATAAAGAAGTTACCTTTTATACTTAAAGAAAAATTGGATAAAGAAAACCTTTTCTACTTAAGAAAAATCATGCACTTCAAACTTCTAAATTGTCTTAAATGGATTACTTAGCATGCATCATAAAGTGTGTTAAATGCTCTCATTTGCATCTATAGATATGCTTAGGGTCCTTTTATATGCATGTTATATATGTTGGGGAAAGAATTGAAGTAATGTGTGCTATGTGAATTTTGATTCATTTTTCTTAATCTTAAAATGTCTTTCTTTTTGGATAGGTTTGTTTAGATTTTATCTAAACTTAGGATTGATTAAAAGATTTATTCAAAACATTCACCTAAATGAAACTAAAAATGTGAACCTACTTTAGAAATTACTTAGGTTAGGGAAGGAAAGAGAAGTTCTCTTCTCTTTTCCTCTCTTCATAACTTAGTAATTAATTGTAGGATCCACCTAAACCAAATCAAAACATAAAATAAAATCAACCCAGAATAATTAAACAACTTAAATGAAACCATCCCCTAAGTTGAACATGTTCTTCACACTTAGAAAATTTAAACCTAAAGCTATAGCTAAGCATACCACACAACCCTTCAAAGCACACACATTAGCCTAAGTCACCACTTCTAGCCTTAGGTTAGATCAGTGCATGGTTTGATGATTATTTTATTCTGTGATTTATGTTATAGGGTATATTCCTGTAGAATGAATGGTAGGACATTCTTAGTCTAACTATTCTTTTCTATAGGGGATTATGCTTAAGGGGCACTATCATAAATAAAAATATAAATGCTTTCACTTGCAGGTGCTTTATACCCCTAAGCATAATCCATAGGCTAAATGAACTTAGTCACCCATGTGTGGGGTGATAAGTCCAATATACTTGCTTGGTATTTGTGTGGTGTGTTTTAGCTAACCTTTATTTTGCAGGTGTTAGCTAGATTTCTACTTTTCCTTTTCATATAAAAAGGTTGTATAATTAGGATTTTGGAATGATTTGTTATGGGGATTAGGATGAACATTGGTCATAAGATCCTATCTTATGCACCATGTGAAGCCTTGGAGCATCCACCTTCCAACCATCCTAAAGGAGAAACCAAAGAAGAAAGAAAGAAGAAAGAAGAAAGAAGAAAAGAAGCTTGAAGACCCCCATAATAATGAATTCCTTTGCTTAATTGTAATTTAATTTATTTGTAATCTGGGTTGTATAAGGGTAGAGCTAGGCTCTAAAAAAAGAAAGACGTTAATATTACATATGTTCAAATCATTAGGGATAGGTATATTGGAGTTGTTACTCATGTTCAAACACAAGAAAGATTGGTTAAGTATTTTCTTATTTAAGTTGGATTACATCAAGAATCGGCTTTAAGCCCATATCTTTTTGCTTTAGTTATGGATGTTCTTACTAGACATTTATAGGAGTATGTACCTCGATGTATTCTTTTCTATATTCTAGTTGATAAGACTAAAGAAGGAGTTTAATAGAAACATAAATTATGGAGATCAATCTTAGAGTCTAAAGGCTTTCATTTTAGTAGATCTAAAATCAAATACATGCCATGTAATTTTAGGTGTAAAAGATCTAGTGGTGTGGATGAGATAATGGGTGATCAAGTCATTAAAAAAGGTGAACGTTTTAGATATTCTAGCTCTATTGTTCAAAGTGGTAGTTAAATAGATGATGATGTTGTTAGTAGAATTCATTTTCAATGCTTGATATAGATTAATTCATAGGACTTATTGTGTGATAGAAACTTATCACTTAAATAAAATTAAGGAAAAATTTTATAAAATAATTGTGAGACTCGCAATGCTTTATGGTGCAAAATGTTGGCAAAAAAAGAAAAACAATAAAATTAAGATTAGTGTTGCAAAGATCAAGATGCTCAAGTGGATTAATGGCTTTACACTTAGAGATAAAATGGGGAATAAATACTATGTGAAAAGGTTGGAGTAGCTCCTATGACAAATAAGATTAGAGAGTCTTCTTAGATGATTTGATTGCATAAAATGAGCCATCTAATGACTTAGTTAGATGAGTAAAAATATTAGATTTGACATATGTTAAGAACGATAGAGGTTGACGTGAAAAGACTTGATTAAGAAGTATAAAAGTGTCAATATGACACAATGGAGAAGAAATATTCATGCATATGAGCCCACATAGTGGGATAAAAGCTTGTTGTTGTTATTGTTGTGAGCCATTTTATAAATAACATTTTAAATAAATGTTTAAACCTCTCTTAGTGTTGATTTCCCTAAGTATGATAATTATCTAATTCCTTGTGATATTACATGTTAAATGTTGGGGTGTCAAAAAATGACCTGACTCGACAACTCGACACGAACCCGACTCGAAAAATCTGGGTTTGGGTCAGTAAAATAGATTTTTGGGTAGGGTTAGTGTCGTAATATATGACACGGAATGTGCTTTCGAGTCGGGTCGGGTTGACCCAAAAAATTGAAAACAGACCCGAATTGACCTGAATAACTTGCTTCCGCGGTTTCGTGACTTCCTTCGCAAAGAGCCAGGCTGAAGCCGCTGAACCATCCGATTATTTCGACGGCCCAGATTGTTTGTAAAAACCTATAGGCAAAAAAGGGGAAGCCAAAATATGCAAATGCAAGTGTAAAGTGCGCAAGCTACTTTTCTCAATTCTCACTTCGGAGTCGAACTTCCTTTCCTCTCTACGGGCCTCTCTACCTCTCTTCGATGATTTGGCCAAAAATCCTTCGACGCTGCCATCTCGACATCTTCTTTCTCTCGACTCTCGATCACCCTTCTTCTTCGAATCTTTCTCATTTTTTGAGGTAATCGAAAATTAATCCTTCTCGTCATTCATGTTTGGTGATCGCTTTTATTTTTTTTTGTATGGTCGGGCTTGTCTGTCATGTGATTGGTGATTGTTTATTCTATTATTTTGTATAGCACATTTGAATGAACATCGTTAGTGTTTAACATATGATGAAGTTGAAAAGGATATTGTATTTCAGGCGGATTAGGGATTACGTATTTGTAGTATTTAGGTGCATGAATTAGTGTTTTGAACTGTAATTTACCCGCCACAATTTTTATGGGAAATCTAAAATTTAAATATTGTTGAGAAGTTATTTATTCGATTGTTTGCTCAGTTAAAGGATAATGTATTACTGTTTGCTCGGTTACTTACTTACTTGTTTATTATGTTGAGTGAAAGTTGAGATGAATATTGAATGGAAAATTTGTTTATTGTGTATCATTTATTTTATCTACTCATTTAAATATTGTTGTATGGTTGTCTTGAGATGTTGAGATGTTGTATAGAATTGAGGAATTTGTTTACTATGTATCATTTAGCTATTTAGTATTTAGTATTTACTGATTAGTGATTAGGGTATAAATGTGTAATACATGTATAATGTATTATTTATAAATTTCTTATCATCAATTTTTTTTAATTTAGATGGAGGATTCCAATACTATTACTAATGCTCAAGAAAATGAAGTTTTTTTATGGAGATATTGGTGAGAATGAAATTCAAACAATTAATGAAGTGACAATAGACTGAAAGAAGAAGAGAAGAATGTTATCATTTGTTTGGAGATATTTTGATTTACTATCTTTTGAAAATGATGGGAAACAAAGATGCAAAGTGTGCAACCTACATATGTGATAGCAAATTTGGCACGCAATTTGAAACGTCATTTACAAACTTGCAAAAAAAGGGATACACGTGATATAGGCCAACTTATTTTGCAAAGTAATTCTTCTTCATCTATTTCCATGTGCAATGCTAAGTTCAACCAACAAGAGTTTCATGACTTGCTTACCGCTTGCATTGTTATGCATGATTTACCTTTTCAATGTGTTGACTGGTCTGGTTTTAGAGCACTTTTACGTTATTTGCATCGAGATTTACAATTTGTTTCAAATGCTACAAAGTACCACTAGTCGAGTTTGCTTGACATCAGATTTATGGACTTCCATCAATACTGATGGATTTATTTGTTTAACAGCACATTTCATTGATAATACTTGGAAATTGCAAAAAAAAATTTAAATTTCAGTTTTATGGCACCTCCGCATGACGGTCTTGCATTATTTGAAGTAATTCAAACTTTTTTACTTGATTGGGAGATTGAACAAAAAAATTTTAGTATTACTTTAGATAATGCTTCAGCTAATAATGTATCTATTGAATTCATGAGAAATCATTTAAATTTGAGAGGTGGCCTACTTTGCAATGGGGAATTCTTTCACATACGATGTGCACATATCATAAATTTGATTGTTCAAGAGGGTTTAAAAGACATTGATAGCTCAATATCAAAGGTTCGTGAAAGTATTAAATATGTGAAAGGTTCTCAAGCAAGAAAACAAAAATTTTTGGAATGTGCTAAACAAAGTTTTATTGATGAAAAGAAGGGACCAAGGCAAGATGTTCCTACTAGGTGGAATTCCACTTTTATTATGCTTGATAGTGCTATCTATTACAGGCGTGCCTTTCTGCATTTAGAATTGGGTGACTCGAACTACAAGAGTTGTTCATCAATAATTGAATGGGAAAAAAATTATCGATACTAATTTCTTAGCACCTTTTTATGAAATTACATGTGTATTTTTTGGCACAAGATATCCTACAACAAATCTCCATTTTCCAGCAGTTTCAACAACATATGCAACATTAAAGCATGAAAGTTCAAGTGATAATGACTACATCAGAAGGATGGCTTTAAATATGCTTTCAAAATTTGAGAAATATTGGTCCGATTTTTGTAATTCTTGTAATAGTATTCTTGATCCAAGGTACAAATTTAATTTTGTTGAATGGTGTTATAAAAGACTTTATGGAGGTGATTAGGTTAGACAAGTTGCAAAAGTGAGGGAGAAGTTATTTTCATTATTTAGAAATTATTCAAAATCAAGCATGGAAGGTTCATCATTACAAACTTCAGAATTCATTAGAACATCTCAAATTGATAATTCAAGGGCATTCACTTCAACAATTTCAAAATCACAATTTTTGCAGGTATACTTACTTTATTTTGGTCAATTTTTTTTTGCTTATTTAGTTGATATTTTATATTATACTTTTATTTTGTTAAGGATTTTGATTCTTTTGATGAAGAAGATAGTATGTCGAGAAAATCTGAGCTTGAGCTATACTTAGATGAGCCTAGGATTGATAGAAAAATGGATTTAGACATATATCGCATTATTGGAGGGCAACCAATATAGGTTTCAAGTTCTGCAATGGCTCGTGATGTTTTGTGTATATCAATTTCTCTTGCACTGAAAGTGCATTTAAGTAAGGAGGATTCAATCAATCAAAGTGCACTAAAATATGATATTGTGGAAGCATTGGTATGCACGAAGGATTGGTTATATAATAATAGTTTTCTTTTAATAAATTTAGTAAATTTTCATTTAAATCACTTATGTATCTCTATTGTGTATAATTGAAGTCTTTCTTTGTAGATTTAAATGATTCTGAACTTGATGAAATCACAGGAGATGTTATGAAGTACACTTCTAATCAAAGTGATAAAGATGATGGTGATATATCAATTAACAATTAGCTTAATTAACTAGTCACTTTGAGTACTTTTTTTTTAATTTTCATGCAACAATTTAATGGATGCCTGTAACAATTAAAGCATAATTTTACATAGTTAGGTGTTATTGTTGCCTTTCTATGGTAGACCGGTGGTTGTTAAGTGTGAACTTGTTGGTTATTTAGTTTTTCTTGCTTATCCTAAACATTTTTATGCTTGACAATTTGAAGAATTCTTGATTTGCATACTTTGCACACTATTCTTATTATCTTATACATGATTGCTACAGTTTATTTTGTGGATTTGCATAATTTGCACACTATTTTGGATTTGCATACTTTGCACACTATTCTTAACTAGTCACTTGGGTTTGTTTTGTGTTGTTTGTGAGGTGCCTTATCACGCTATCAGATTTCTGTTGTGGCATATCCTATCTGCACATTATCAGTTTATCACATGTCACTTGTGGTCTGTTTTGTGTTGATTGTGACGGGTGTAGAAATCAGCTGTTGTATTTCTGGCTGGTTGTATTCATGGACTGGTTATTTTCTTTATCTGATTGGTTATCCCATTTTTATTGTTGTATTCCTGGCTTGCTGTATTCCTGGACTGTTCTTGACTGAATATTATTTACATGCTATTGCCTATTGATATGCTATATTCCTAGACTGTTTTCTTTACTTGTGGACCTGTGGTCGATTTTCCTGCTGGCTGTTGTATTTGCTATTTATGGCATATGCTGCATATCCTATCTGCTGCACATTATCACATGTTACTTGTGGTCTATTTTGTGTTGTCTGTGGCAGGTGCAGAAATCAGCTGTTGTATTTCTAGCTGGCTGTATCCTGGCTAGTTGTATTCATGGACTGGCTGTATTCCTGGGCTATTTTCTTTATCTGATTGGTTATCCCATTTTTATTGTTGTATTTCTGGCTGTATTCCTGGTTGTATTTTTCTTTATCTGTATTGGACTCCCATGATATGGTGAATAATGAATATGCTGGTGATAACTGATAATTATCTTGTATGGGATAATTTCTTTCCCATTCTGCACTTTGCTATCCCCTCTAGAATATATGGCTTTAATTAGGTTTGCAGGTACTAAAGCTCATAGGACTTTCAACAAATAGCTGCTATCTTTCCACAGGTTTGTAGGCAATGATAGCTGTGATGATTTCACTCCTCTTTGGCTAGTAGTAGCTCTTGTGATATAACCCTTCAGCTGAAGTTTGGATGATCATATTTGCATCTGCCCCATTTTGGTGTGATTGAGCTTGAGCCTTCTCTCACATACTCTATCTAATTTTCTTTGTTTATGATGCTTTTATCCTTCACTTTGTTTGTAATACTTTAATTGTGCTAATTTTTATCATTCTACATCCTTATTTTTTTTGTTGCCATTGGAAGTCGCCGATTTATGTTGGCCACCGGTATGCTCTTGTGATCTTTCTTTTGATTTTTTTTTGTTGCTCTCCTCTATATGTGTATATATATATATATATATATATATATATATATATATATATATATATATATATATATATATATATATTGTTATTCTTTTAAGATGTTTTGCAGAATTTTTTTGTGACTTAAGAGTCTTGAAGTTCACTTTGACTCTTTGAGCTTGCTTGGAGTTGGAGACTTGGAGTTTTAGTTTTTTTTTTTTTAAATGTTGTTGCTTAGAGTGTATTGAAGAGTTGTGGATGTAAATTTGATTATTGTATGGGTTAGTGTTGTGAATGTAATTTTAATTAATTAAATGTTATTTTATTTTAATTATTTGTAATATTAATTATTTATAATGTCAAGACTAAAGCCTCAAGAGAGATTTAAACTTTTAATTTAGAATTTAGAACTATCTCATAAAAATATTATAGGATATCATAAAATTGAGTAATAATATTTAATGTTTAATTTATTCTCTATTTGGTTAAATAAATTATTTCAGATTTGTATCATTATTAAGCTTATATGGGTCGAGTTCGGGTTTCGGGTCGGGTTCGAATTCGGCTCGGGTTCGGTTTAACATTTTGAACCCGTTTAATATTCTAGTCGGGTTCGAGTCGGGTTCGGGTCGGTTCGGGTTATAAATTTGAACCCGAGCAATAATCGAGTCGTGTTCGGGTTACTCAGGTTTGGGTCGAGTCGAGTTCGGGTTAAAAATTTCAACTCGAATTTTAAATTCGGGTCGGATTGGGTTGAATATTTTCGGGTTGAGTCGGGTTCGGGTCAGACTCTAACCCGACCCGGCAACCCGATTTGACACCCTAGTTAAATGTAAGTATTATATAATTGCAAGTTATTTATTATTTTAATGAAGATACTCTTGAATTATATTAAAAAAAATTTAAATATAAATTTTGGGATAGAATAAGTTCTTCTTCAGGCATTTACATAAAAAAGAAAAAAACCTTTATTTAACAGACAATTCCAAAAACTTATTGTTGAAAATAACATTATTTAACTCTTAACAATTCTCTCTCGTAGGGTTGAATACTTGAATACGAGGATAGGGTTGGAAGGGTTTATAATATTTTTTGCCGCTTTCTTCCATCCTTATTCTTTAATTTTATATTTAATCATATATTTCTCGTATCATGAGTCATTTTACGAGTCTGAATTAAGCCCTTAATCTTTACTTTTCAGCCCTAATGTGGAATAATATATTTTATTGTTATGAAAAAGTATTCCACAATAGCAATGCAGCATTGAACAGAGATATTTGGACAAGATGCTCGGACAGAAAGAATTATACACGTAAAACACACATATAAAAATAAACCTTCCACAAGTTTTCGAATTATAATACATGGTGTGGCAAATATATTTTTATAGTTTTATAAAGTAATACTTCAAATAAATATTTCTCTTTGTGTTGATTTCAGTATGCATACAATAATGATCTAATTCAGTGGTAAATTTATATGCTAAATGCAAATTATTTACTCTTTCAACAATCACTCAAAAACGATACTTGAAAAGATATTGAATTGTATTAAAACATTATATATATATATATATATATATATATATATATATATATATATATATATATATATATATATATATATATATATATATATATATATATATATATATTAAATAGATAAATAGATAGATAGATACGGATATATCATCATGAATTTTATATTAATTTTACTTTATTCGAGCCAAATACTAAAAAATAAATTATTGAATTTAATTTACACTTATCCAAATAACTACAAATTATTTTAAATATGCTACATTCCTTTATATTGAATTTCTTTTATACTGTATTCTTTTTTAAGCCAACGAAATATCCCATTAGTAAAAACTCTCCACTTTTAATTCTTAATTCCTTTAATATAGTGAATTTTCCTTCTGTGTAAGTGATTTTTCCCATTTTTAAAATTTTCATATAAATCTTGTGTTTTCTGTATGATTTGTGAGTGATTTATTAGTGTATCTCTTCGAGTTTTTCTACTTCAATTTATAACATTAATATACATACAAATTTCTACACATTTTAGAAATATAATGGGATTTGTTGCAACCAAATTCAACAATTATCTCAAAATAAATTATTATTAATTTGACTCAAACTCGGCTCTGATTCAAAATGAAAATTTTAAATTGAGGGTGGCTCACTCAATCCTGACAAGTTT
Source organism: Cymbidium sinense (assembly GCA_021442155.1). NCBI lineage: Eukaryota > Viridiplantae > Streptophyta > Magnoliopsida > Asparagales > Orchidaceae > Cymbidium > Cymbidium sinense. Next base: position 31,031,216 of record CM038224.1, read on the forward strand.
TTTTTGTCCTAATTCTTTATTTTACTCTATCTTTTTTGAAAACATATTAAATATATTTATTATCTATTTTACAGCCTTTGGTCAAGAATTAGTTTTATTTCCTATTTTTCTTCTTGGAAAAATAAAATGGTTGTTTTCTTAAGTTTTGGGATCAAGCAAAAGAAAATTCATATAAATTTGCACTAATCTATAGAGAGAGAGAGAGAGAGAGAGAGAGATTAACTACCTATTAATATTCCTTATTAATTTTTATTATTTTGAATTGTCAAATGTCAATATTTCAAGTTCACCTATATTTCTCACCATTTGGTCTCTCTCTCTCTCTTTATATATATATATATATATATATATATATATATATATATATATATATATATATATTATGGCCAATTAATATTTTAAAAGAAAATATTATAAATAAATGAATTGTATTTTTAAAAATTGAATGAAAATGTTGCTTGTTGAAGAAAGAGATGGAATTTAAGTTAAATTTTTAACAGATAAATTTAAGTTGAGAACTCCAAAATCTATTGTTGGAAACAATAGTATTTTTTTTCTTTTTTTAGGAAATATTCGGACCACGCCCAGCAATTTCATAGATTAAAAGAAGATTAGATACAAAATATAATCAAAAAATTTGATAAAGAAGAAACCCACAAAAAAGCTATAAAAAGTAAATACAAAATTGAAATAAGAGTGAGCTCGAAAATCGAAGTCAAATTTCAGTAGATCAGAGCTCCGTCCAAGACTATCTCAGGTAGGTTTGCACAATCCATGAGTTTAATGCCCCCAAAATGAAAATACATGAGGTGCATCTAATCGAGCATGGAGAAAAATGAACAACGGCATAAAGGTTCTCAAAATGCAAAGAGCACCTTAATAGCATCATAGAGTAGACTGCTTCTAGAAATTCCAACAAAAAGAGAGGTATTAGATCATCCAAGAGGATATAGTCAAGCCAACAGATCAACCACAAGCATGTAGAGATAAATGAGCAGATCACAATCAGCAATCAAATATGCGGCAAGCTCAAGGTAACATAAGATAGTTGATTGAGCTCAAAAAGAGTTGGAGTTTATCATAGCTCACCAAAAAGAAAAGCAAAACACAAAGTATTGATTAATATCAAGACCTCTCTTGGCCAAGATATCTTTTGTCTTTAGATCTACATTACGAATTTTCCAAGCAATTGCTATAAATTTGAGAGAGTGGCCTTTAAACTAAAGATACCCACTCCAATCCTCTTTATCATAATTTTCATAAGCTAAAGAATAAGTAGATTTATGAGAATAGAAGTCCATTCCCCTCCATATACAGACCTTTTTCTTTTCCCTAATGGGTATGTTTGATAAAATTTTGGTATCACAGGGTATTTTGGGTATGAGTCAACTTGATTGAAAGTAAAGTATGAATGGATAAGAACCAATTAAAATTTTGATTGTCAAATCTCTCAAAAGATAATAAGCAATGGGTCAAAGTAGAAGAGGAGATTGCTTTTAGAGGTAACTTTTAGTAATATGCAATTCTTTAATTTGTCACTTGCATCGATATTTCCAAAAAAGAGAGATATTGGATCTCATCTTAAACTAAAGAGAGCCATAGAACTTGCAATACTAGTTAGCCAGATAAAAATTGAAGTTGTAATGTCTCCAAATGATCTTTGATTTGCACATGAGATTGATGACATCAATATTAGGGAGACCCAGCTGACGACATTCTTTTGGTTTGGTTGTGATACTCCAGTCAATTGTATGCATTTTTCTTTCAGACCCATTATGGTGGAGGAAGTTGTTAATGATGGATGTGAGTTTCTTCCTCAAACCTTTAGGATTGATGGAGGATCTGAACTAATAACAAAGGTAGCTCCACATAGTTGATTTAATTAGTTAGAGTGCCTCTGAAGGAAAGAAATTTTTGCTTCCATGGAGATAGCCAATACTAAAGTTTATCCATAATTTTGAGACAATCTGAAGCTTTGAGCTTTGAGGACCTGATAGTGACCCCAAGATAGTTCCAAGAGAGAGGCTTGGAGTTAAAACTACTGATTTCATAGATTTTTTATTGCAAATGAGTGTCAATAGATTTAGAGAAATAAATAGTATATTTTAATGGATTAACACAAAGATTAGAGGCCAAATTAAAAGCATGGAGAGTAGAAGATAAGCAATTAATAGTGTTAAGGTCAGCTTTCCCATAAATATAAAGATCATCAGCATATATGAGATGAGATATATTATAACATTATCATAACACTTCCTTTGCCGACATCGGTTGATGAAGAGGTCTATAGAGCATCCATAATAATAGAGAAAGGTAAGGTTAAAGAGAAAGCCTTAAGCTAGAAGAGGATTTGAAATAGCCTCTTATCCCACTATTAATAATTATAGAAAAATGAACTTGTGCTATGCAGGCTTTGATCCATTTAATGAATAGGAGGGGTTCTTGGGAGAGGGCGAGGAATTGAAGCCATATAAAGTTCATTTGATGTTGTCTATAATATCATGACCAACAATGAAGGCAACCTGGCGGTGTGTATAATATTAGTAACAAGTTTAAGCTATAATGTAATTTATGATTTTATAGATAGTATTGTATAGAGAGATAGTTCATAGTCATTATGAGAGCTCGTACGAATGAGAGTGATCGCAGAGTGTTTAACTCTTTCAGGAAAAGTAGAGGTGCTGAAAAATTATTTGATGGCCTGAATGCTTGAAGGATCGGTGATTGACTAAGTATCTTTAAAGAATTTGGAAACAAAACCATCCGAGCTCGGGACTTTATCAAAGTCAATACTAAAGAAGGCACCTTTAATCTTTGTCAGTTAATAAGTTCTTCACATTGGATGAATTGAGGGTGTAAACAAGAATATTCACAAGATAGTTAATGGATGCATTTGAGGTGCTATTGAGCATTGAATGAAAGAATGAGATCGCTTCAGCTATGCCATCTTTAGTGCAAATGTAAGTTGCTTCACGAGCTCTCTCAGATGATTCATGTTGCTTCTTATTCTAATTTTTTGATAAAATAATTTGTTATCATCTTCCCCTTTAGCAAGTCAAGTGCATTTTGCTCATTGTTTAATCCACATTTACTCACAAACTAATGCTTCATGTAGTTGTCTTTGATACATGATCTCATTTTGATGATTTTTTAGATCAATGGATTTAGATATGTTATCATAGGAGTTCCATTTCCAATTGAGGAGGGCAGATTTGATATTTTTTAATTTGTTGCAAAGAGCAAAAATAAGCTGAAGTTGTCCAGGTTATCCACTTGAGCTAGATTTGACTGTTAGGAACGATACCGAAGCTGTCCTAGTTATCTTTAGTAGGAAATAAGCTAAAATGCCTATGAAGAAGGGATCAGAGATGGACAAAAGGGGAGAGTTTAGTTTCCAGTAGGCAGATAAGGTCAATCTTATTATTTTGAATAAGGTTTCTGCAGTCAATGATGTGAGCATCACTATTGAAATCATGAACATTCCAAATAAGGATGTTGGGGTAGAACATAGTTCACTATTGAGATTAGGAGGATTCTCCTTTGGGTTTGCCTTTCTTAGGCTTTGGGGTGGAAGGAGGAGGAGGTGGAGGAAGTAAGTTTAGTTGTGAGGGCTTAGTTGGAAGTTGTGAGGTTGTAAAGGAGATTAAAATGGGCCCTCTTAGATGAGCTCTTTTAGAGAGGTCAATTGATCAATATGTTTAGATGAGGTGATGTCATTCATATTGGTTGGGAATCATCAATAGTGGATTCCACCTTGGAGGGTCGAGGCGTATATTGAGGTCGAGGGAGGTGGTTGTTGCTATGGGGAATAGTGAGCTTGGGTAGGCCAACTAATGCTACGACTGAGTTGCTGCTTAGTTCTAGCTCTGCTAAAACTTCTGCCATGATGGGGAAAAGAAGTAGAGGGGTTTTTTGATTAAGGGAGGTTGGTGGGGTCATGAGCAAATGTGCCACAAGTTTGACATGAGGAGGGCTGCCATTCATAAATAACATGATGTAATATGTCTTGTCCTTTAATCGTAATTTTAATAAAATCAGGGAGGGTAGAATTAACATTGATCTGAATGCTAACTCTAGCAAAAGTGAGGTGAGTGCCTTTGGCAATGAGAGGATCCACAACTAGAGGAATACCAATTTTGATAGCAATCATGAAAAAACCATTTTCTAACCCGCAGTAGAGAGATTTGGGAACTTAACCCATATAGGTACCTCTTTAAAGTCTTCCTTGATAGGTTTAAAATCAGGAGACCACTTCTTAAAAATGAAAGGGTTTCCATGAATAAACCAAAGGCCACCAGCCAAAACGATGTCCAAATCCTCAGCACAGTTAAATTTAAAACGGAAAAAACCTTTGGCAAGAGAGATTAACTCAACCGTATTTCATAGTTTCCAAATTTTGTTGATAGCTTGGAGAAGATTACCATAAAAAGGGCACTTACCTAAAGCATAGCAGACCAAAGCAAGGTTCCATTGCTTAGAGCCTTCCTCTCTCTTCATCAGTTTTCATCGACATAGGAAAAAATTTTATTTAATTTCATGAGAGGTTGAATAATTTTTAATATTTTGCAAAATTTTATTTATATTTTTTATAATAGTAATAATCAAAATAATTAAGGAATTAGAAGAAAAAGTGTTGTAATACTATTTTTATTTTTGAAACCTTTCATGTGATTGATATTATCATGGTTGTGGAAATCAAAATAATTAAGGAATTAGAAGAAAAAGTGTTTTAAGATTTAATAATTCGACGGAATTGAATCATAGATTGAATCAGATAAAATAATAAATATTAAAATTATTTAAATATAATCTAGAAATATAATAATATAAATATATGATAAATATATAACAAAAATAAACAAAATAATCATAAAGATTTTTTTTAATAATTTTAAAATTAAAGTAATAAATTAGAATAGTTAAAATAAAAATTTATGTAAATGTAGATATTTAAATTTTAAAAAATTTATAATATAGATCTATAAATATAAATATGATTATTAATAAGAATATAATTTATAATAAGAACGTGAAATTTATAATATTAAAATATTTTAAAAACTTTATTAAATAATAATAATCATAATAATAATAATATAAAGTGTAAAATAAGTATAAAATGTTATGATAAACTATATATTTTTAAAATAAATTTGTATATTATACAATATAATTTATAAAAAGATTAAACAATTTAAAATTAGAATTTTATTCAAATATACTTACATCTCAAAACCCATTTAACACTACCAAAGTCCAAATCATGCAGTCTAATTTCTCCTTCAAGCAATCCAACTAATATTTCAACGTATTCATAGAGATTTAGTATTGCACTCTTCAAATAAAAGAAACAGCTCTAAAGTATGAGCTAACATGGTGGACACGCCATAGATTAATTTGAATAACTTTCTATTATTAATAATAATAATAATTTTAAAACTTATAAGATTTATTTTTTAAATAATTAGATTAAAATATTATGTTAGGCTTAATATTTAATAAGAAAAACTTTAATTGTTTAATTGAGAATTAAAGGTAATTTAAAAGATTAGTTTTTGATTGGCTAATTTTATATAACTAAAACCTTCGGCCAAATTGATGGGCATGGCTGATTTTCATTGATTTGATGTGAAAATGATTTTTTAGACTAACTAGATTAATCATATGCTTGATTCACAGTCAAATAGGTTCAACTGGCCAATCAATCCGTATAAAACAAATATAATTAAAACTATTTAGAGCTATTACTCATCAGCTAAAAAATTATAATTTATCATTCCACTTCTCAAAAGTATGAAAAACAGCTTATTTCTTTTGACTGCAGAAAATATGATGCATTCTTTTGAATTGAAAATGTACCAACTGTCATTATCAGTTACAAATGTGTTGCCACCGACAAGCAAATCATGATGACCCAAACACTCCACTATTCTGAAGATAGCTACAACCAGAACGATTATGACTCTTCGACCAAGATCACCTCAAACTCCTATTTTCTCTATCGAGGAAGGCCAGCACCTTTCTCATGAAGCTCCCTAAAATCCTCAACTTCTTTGGCATTGGTGTGGCTCAGAGGCTATAGCTATGGAGCGAACTCTAGTAGAGTGTGAGCACCCCTCAATGGTGAGAAAAAAAGTGTTGTACGTCCATGAAAGATATGGTGGAGTTCATCCAAACCGATGCATAAAGCTATGTGATTTATTAAGGCTGGGTGACTTATGGCCTTGCCACCAAGGAAAAAGTATGTGGTGGGACTCAAAGAAGGGAGGCGCATGCAGTATTAAATGTACTCTAAATTAAAAATAAAGTTAATCAAAATATAAATATAAATTTATTTTTAAAATACAAAATATATTCATATAGGAATCAGAAGCGCTAGTGTCTTGTCATCTAAAGTTATACTCAAGATTATTATACCATTGTCAAACAAGGATGAACATTGAAGCATAAAAAAGTAGTTTATTGGTTGAGAGCTTTGAATTTCAATAAAGAGATCTTGAGTTTAAGTCTTGTACATGTGTTGTGTGTGTAAGTTTACAATTAAATTCGCTTAAATGTCCCAAAAAAAAAGCAAATAAAGGTCAATTATTCGACAAAAATAGAGTGATGGTGGATGCTATTATGACATGCCACAGAAACACCTCAGCTTAGAACCTAGATTATATTGGCTTCAAGAAATTGAATGTGAAGTCAGGAACTTAACCCATTTGTCACTTTCTACCTCAAGGCCACCTTATCTTCATTGGCCTATCGAAGAAGGATATTCCTACCTTCTAAGAGTTATCTTCCATATTAATAGTACTTATAATTAGTGCCCATACATATGCTATATTCCATCTTGTATTCGTTAATGTTACTAAATTATGTGTGGTCTTAAAGTTGATGAATTGTATAATTAGTTATGCATACATGCTCTCTATGAATCATATGCCAACTTGTATTTTATGCCTTGTTGAGTCAATTTATCTTGAATGATAAAAAAGCATGGATTTATCAATCATCACTTAATGAAAATAATGGGGGATCTAAAGGCATGAAAATAAATTTAATAATGCTTATTTTCTTCATGCAAATGCATCCTATATCTCCAGTTTTTTTATGGTGGGCTTTTCATGGCTCGTAACATTTTTTGAAGGATCATTCTAAAGTTGATCTCCTCATTAAGAGGGAAAATTTTCTATTCAATCTTTTGGATTTTATTTTGTTATGTTTGACAAGAAAAATAAGTTAATAGAATATGATATTGATAATAAAATATTAATAAATGGAATGAACTTTGATGGGAGATCTAGAATTATATACACAGTTCAATAAAAAATTAATATTGATTTTAAATTGTATGAATCCTTTTAAAATTCTCCCAAATGTTATGATCGATTTTATTTTTGAAAATAAAATAATAAATAAAACAATCATTTCTTAAATATATTTTTATATATAGGATGATCAAATGACCCCTTAGTGTGAACCTAAGTCATAGCTTCAATTTATGCTGAACTAAGTGTTTAAGGTATTGTTTAGTCTCATGTATTTACGTTACTTCTCATCAGAACGAAAAAAAAAATTTATGCTCGAACGTCCACTGTTTCCTCCTTATCTTCTCTTATTTCTTCAGCATCACCGATGGGCTATCATTGGAGGACTTTAACGCAAATGAAAATATAAAAAAAAAAAAATTGTCCAATTTTGCATTTGCTTTGTAAAAATTCCTTGTACTTTAAATTCAAATTTTAAACCACATCATTGAAGAGTCTAAATATTTAAAAAACATGAGTGTAAAGTAGGTATTAAGTTTCTTGCATGTTTATGAGGAAAAACAAAAAAAAATGTCAAAATTAATAGAGATAATGGTGCAATTGCTATAACTCAATCCGAGATAAGAAAAGTTTGATAATTATAGATGTCAAAGACAAAAAGAACATAATTAAAATGATGGTCATAAACGATAAAAAGAATGAAGAAGTAGAAATAATAATAACTCCAATAAATTTAATAATAGAGATATGAGTAAAAATCCACAGATATAACAATTAGAAGAGAGAATAAATAATTAAGCTATGACAACTCTTATATCAAATGTTATAGTTATTAAAAGTTTGGCCATTGAGCTTTAACGTCAAATGTACATGTATGGAGAAAACCATATTGTTTGGGTGCAAGGACAAAAATGAAGATCATGCAAATAATTACAGGTATGGAGAAATAACCAGATTTTCAAGCACAATAAAGCAATAAGAAAAAAAAACTTAATGGAGATCAAAGGCAAAGGAATAATTCTCAAACACTTTAGAGATCATTAATACATCCCAAATATGTACTTTATATCAAACATGAAAAATAATATTTTGAATTTGGGCCAATTATTAGAGACAAAATATTATATTAACTTAACAAAAAAAATCAATTTTTAAGATATAAAGAATATTTTGATTATTAAGGTGCCTATTTAAAAAATAAAATATTTTTTTCTTAAATTTGTAAAGTTATGTAACTAAGTGTACAAAGACTTGATATAGTGATTGATCATGGATATGACATTTATCATATAAATTCCATGATTTGGGTAGTATTGAACTTTAATTAATGAATGAGATAGTGAGATGCTTCTCTTACATCAACCAACAAATCAATTATCTGAAGGATGTTTACTTGAAAAGCAATTTCAAAAAAGTTTTCCATAGAAGTCCAAATTAGGAGTTATAATGCCACTTGAGCGTATGCAAATTATTTGTGACTCTATTAGAATAATTTATTTTAAAAAAACTATAAAAAAGTCAAAATAAAATCAACATAGCTCAATGCATACTCAAAGTGAGATGATGTAAAATGAGTTTTATGCTAAAGTGTTTACATATAATCTACTTAATAAAAGATAGAAGAGGCTGTAAGAGAATAATAATAAGATCCCATGAAAGCTCAACTTTAATAATACCTTCAAGTGATGGATCAAATGAGAATACACTAATCAACAACCAAGGTGACATTATACTTTTTGTCTCTTCAATGAAAGTAAGAAGTGGGTAAATACTATGGATGAAGGAATCAAAAAAAATAGAAAGAATAATGCATATGAGCATATTACACTTTCTCAAGCATACAAGAAGATTGAAGCTAAATTGGTATACAAAGTGAAAAACAATACTAAAATAGATATGAAGAGATATTAAATAGGATTAATGACTAAAGGATAGATTCAAAAAAATGGAATTAATTATGAAGAAATATATGCACATATCACTAACTTATATATATATATATATATGTATGTATGTATATATATATATATGTATGTATGTATGTATGTTTGTATGTATGTGTGTATGATTGGATAGTAGAAGCCCTACAATATATTGAGTCGTGGTATAATTTATTTGGCTTTTGCAAGTAAATTTGTTTCATCTTTACTTATTTTATTATTAGTGAGCTTTCCAAAGTACAAAATGAAGAGCACTCACAAAACTTCTTCTTTGAACCTAATTCTTTTAATATCTTCTAAATGGCTTCTCAATATAACCATCCTTATGAAGCTCATAATCATAATTGCAAAGATGATATCATGAGGCTCATCAATCAATACAAAGATGTAAGAATTACTAATATCATTCATGATGTAAACAAATGTCTCAATAGCTACATTACAACAAATTTATTTTTGAACAATTGGTAAAGTTAACTTCAACTTTGCACAAACATTTGCAAAGGATTCTCTCTTAACTTCATCATTATAATTAGCAAGAAAATTAAGTAACACCATGCAATTTCCTTAATTATCTGATTTAAATGACTTCTCATGACCATGGAATGACAATCTTGATGTAAAAAAGAATTAAATGCAATCAATAGAATTAGTCAATATTATCCAATATTCTATTAAATCCATGCATCAATATTATTAACTATGTAAAAAATATGAGTACATTGCATGTATATATATATATATATATACTAAATCAAATATTGAAGAAACTAAAAAGGAAAGAATGTGGATATTATGAATAATAAAATGAAGTATTGGAGAATTTAAATAAATATATTTTGGAAAGGCTAAATAGAGGAGAATTTAATAAAAATAATTTCATTTAATTTTAATAGTGATTAAAATTAGGTTTGAATATTTCCTTAATTAGCTTAATTTAGCACTAATTACTTGGGTAATTATTCCCAAACTTAGCATATTGATATAATGGGATGACCTCTGCCTCCTATGATTTTATTGGGATTTTTTGGCCATGTAATTAAGGGAATTTTAAATTAAACCCTTAATTACCCTCTTAATCAATTTAATGATTATTAAAAATTCTAAATAGTAAAATGTTAATTAATTTAACTTCATTAATCACTTATTAATAGTGAAATAATGAGGGATGGTGATTAGGACCTATTTTTAATAACTTTTCCAAATTTATTGCCTTAAAGAGAGTTAATTAATGAATGAGTTAATTAAGAAATTAATTAACCAATGAATAATGAAATAAAATCAAATTAAATTGATAATAACATTAGAAAATCAATATTTAAATTAAGGGTTCTTCTTTATGTGTTCAATAACATAAATACCTTTAAGAAAATTATGTTTAACACATAAGTGTGGAAAAAATTATAAGTGTACTTAATTAGATTCTTTAATCTAATTAATCTCTAATCATGAGGCAATTACATTAGGTCTTTTAGGGGCATTGTAATTTTACTTTTCTCATGTGTATATCATTTATGGCTCATGATTAAATGGTTAATGAAATTAAAAAAAGCATAAGAAAGGGTAATTAAATGGATTGTTTAATGGTTCAAATTAATTAACTTATAAAAACTACTTAATTATCTTTCCTTAAACAAACTAAAATCACCAAAATGGGAATGGGATAAAAAAATTGGCAAATGATCTCTCCTCTTTATGTTCAATCAAAATCCAAAATTAAATTGACAAGAAGCTTTGGTTTTCTTTAAATAATTTAATTTAATGTGATTGTCCTTAGGAATTAATGTAGTTGAATGAATTATGTGGACATGTTTAGCTATTCCTTTTCAATCACCATAAATGTTGTATGTTATGTGACATCATGCATACATATTTTCAAAATTAAAAGAAATTTTCTTATGCAAAATAACATGTGTTGGCTCAATCTTATTATATGTGTGGCTATTATCACTAATAAATTCAAAAAAAAATTTAAAAGTTACAAATTGATAATAATATTTGGAGTGATAGTAGTTATGAATATATGTATAGGATTTGCATGTGTTTATAGCTAAAGCATGTGAAAGTGGTGCTTTCGTTCCTATGTTCATGTATGGATTTACATATACTTGAATGATAATAAGTATATAGCTGAGATCCAGAGAATTTAAGTTTAAGTAAAGAGGTCATTTAATTATCTCACTTCCCTGGTTAACAAAGGCACATACTTATTCAATTTCATTCATATGTATCTTTGAATTAGAATTTGGATAGAGCTTTATACTTTACATGTATAAATAATTCAACCAAAAATATAATTTTTTGTATGATTTTCATCCTTATAGTTGTATATACATTCATATGTATTTAAGATAACAAGTATATAGTCTAGACATCTTAAGAATACGAGGCTTTAAGTATCCCCAAGAAGGTCATTTGATTATCTCACTTTCCTAGTTAAAAAATGACACGTACTTGTTTACATCTTTTATACAAGTGTGTGTATATTTGATTAGAAAATGAAAGTCCTCTTTTCTACTAAAAACAAATGCATCCATAATCATTTAAGTATGCTAAAACATGTTGCATGTATAGGTATATCGAGTGTTAAATAAAATGCATGTTATGGGTGATGAAAAGGAATGGTTCAACATATTCTATATGATGGTAATTCAATAGAATTCTTTAAGGTTGACCTAAACTTAGGATTAACAAAAAATACTTAATAAATCATTCACTAAAAGAAACTAAATCATAAGAATGTGCTTTTAGGAAACAACTTAGGATAGGGATAAGGGAGGTTAAGCCTTTTTCTTGAAATCAAATGAAGTAAAATAGAATTTAAATTAAAACTCACTAATCTCCTAAACCACTTGAAATGAAAAAGAACCACCATATCAAGTTAAATGATTTCAAAACATAAAAAATATAATTCAAAAGCCTAGCTAAGACATACGACATGAAGTCTAATCACTCACATTTGAATGCTAAGTCACCACTTCTAGCTTCAGGTTAGGACAGTGTATGTATAGATGATGTGTTTTATTTTATGATATCATGTTTTAGACTAAATGTTAAAAATATGAATAGTAGACTAGATGTTATGCATTTGTTAGCCTAATATTATTTTATGTAGGGGATTGTGCTTAATGGGCTGCTCAAAAATAGATATAAATGTTCTATTTGCAGGTTGCATAAGGCCCTAAGAATTATCCATGTTAGGACAGATGGACTTGGTTACCCATGTGTAGGGTGCTAAAACCAAATTCTAAAAAAAATATAACTACTTGGGATTGTATGTATGTTTAGTTAACATCTCTTTTGTAGGTGTAGTTAGATTTACTTTTCCATAAAAATGTTATTTTCCAATAGGAATTAGGATTAGTCCTATGGGGATTAGGATGAGTAGTGGCTAGAAGGCTTAGTCTTGGGGTGCCCTGTGATGCCTTGGAGCAAAATCAAATCAAGAGAAAGAATAAATGAAGAAGTGAAGACTCCCCATAGCATGTATTCAATTATAAATTATAATATTATTTTATAATATTGGGTTGTATAAGGGTAGAGCTCAGCTACCCAATTTTCTCTTTCTGTGGTATGGTGGTCACATTATCGACCTCTTTCATGGTAGTCTATAAAATGAGTATTGTTATGTTTAATTTGCGTACTAGAACAACATGATTTTCATAGTTTCTTAGTGATTGATAATTGAATGTGTGGCCTGGATGTAGTAGCCTCTCAGGATAAAATTAATTTTTCTACTCAACTAATAGCTCATAATAAAATTTAAACAACTTTCAACCTCACTTTAAATACTAGGCTATAATCAAGAAAATTAAAATTTTTAGCAACTCCTTAGCTATATTTATATGTCTCATAGCATGTCATATTATACCACTCTTGCAAAATAATATTTATTTTTCACTTTACTCTTATAAGGCAACCCCTTATGATAAAGCTTCACCCTTTTTTCCTCTTGATTTGGTCAACAACCTGATTTCATCATGCATTTAGGCATAAGAAATCCCAAAGCCTTTATCCTAAATACCATGTCAAAATTATATAAAAAAAATTGTAAAATATTACCCTTTTAGACTAAATCATATACTCTTGCCAGTCATAGTCTAGTCTCTTAGGGAGTGAGTTTAGGACTTTAGCCTCTTTCCAAATTAGGTAACAGCTTAAATTATCTTGTAATTTCATAAGACTAACTTACATAGTTTGAATCATTTGAGGTGTTAGCTGGCAGCCACTCCAGCCATTATAAGTCTAAAAAAGTTGAATGAGTTTATTCTCTCTTGTAGAAGTTAACCATTATATCCTATTTCACTTAGATTTAGGGCATACTTTAACTTGTGTTAAAGCTCCCTAGATCTTGAATCAGAGGTTACTTATCTCATTTGGTCTATGAGCATAAATCTTATCCTCTTAGGCATCTCTATAATCTTGTGTTGATGGATTATAAGCCTTAGCAATCTATTAAAATTTTAACTCAAATAAATAAATCAACTCTTTCAAACATATAAAGCCTCACCATAGGATAGGTTGAAATGCTCACTAGGCTTCCTAGTATTATGAGAATTTTCTACTTAATTTCCTATAGATTCTAAAATAACTCTTCCAATTGAGCAATCTCACTTGATTTTCCAGAATAGCCAATTTATTGATTGTCTTAACCTTAAAATCTTTGGAGATAATAATTGACTACTTTAATCAAAAATTTTCTTAGAAAATCCCATTTCCTATGATGTAATTAACTATGGAGGCTTGCCTCATTAACTAAAGAACCCGATATTAAATAAATCCTACTAATTTTTCATGTAAAGTAGGGGAAGAATCTCTCATACATATGAAGACCCATAATGCCTTAAGAGTCCTTATTAGGTGATTAGGTCCATTGTAGAGTGATGTTTCTATTTTTTAAGATAGTACATCATACCTTAATGTCACACCCGGTCACTTCAATAAGTACCCTCTAAGATCTGCGTGGTGTTCACATAGCGCGTTCAAAAATAAACACCATAGTCACCACTTCTAGCTTTAGGTTAGGACGGTGTATGTAATGATGTTTATTTTGTTTAATGATATAATATTTTCGAATGGATGCTAGGATTATTGAGAGTAGAGTGGATGTAATGCCATTGTTAGCCAAATATTATTTTCTGTAGTGGATTATTGTTATGGGACCGCTGAAAATAAATATAAATGCTTTTTCTTGCAAGTTGGTTATGCCCGTAAGCATATTCCACATTAGGAAAAATGGGTTTTGTTACCCATGTGTAGGGTGTTAAGTCCAAATTATACAAAGTAACTGCTTAGGTTTGTATGTATGTTTAGCTAACATCTATTTTGCAAGTGCAGTTAGATTTACTTTCTCTAAATATAATTTTTTTGCAGTAGGGATTAGGATTAGTGCTATGAGATTTAGGATGAGCAATGGTTAGAGGGCATAGTCCTCTTTGGAAGATGCTTCCATAAAGGGTTCATTCATAAATTTTGGGGTTCTAGTTGATTTATTATGATTCATTTATGTTCAAATGAATTATTTGAATTAATTAGTTCAATTAAATGCCAAATTAGGTCATTTTATAATTAATTAGGTTTCAATGTGTCTTCATGATGTATTTAACTTTATTCAGGTGTGGTATGATGTTTTGGATCATTTCCATATTATTCTTAATTTATTTGAGTCATATTTAAGTTTTTTTTATTAAAATCAAAGTTTAAAATTAAAAATTTCACATATTTAGATTTATTATTCAATAAATCATGAAAAATTCTCCTTATGTGTATCCTAACACCAATTTCAATTTCTTAAAGTTTCAAATCATTTTGATCAATGGTTTGGGATTAATTTAGGTTTTAAAATTTTATCCAAACCCAAATTAATTTAAAAATACACAACAATTAATTGGGATTTTAATTTTAATGGATTCTTCTCATCAACACGAGCCAATAGAGCTCTCATTTGTATTTTTTTATTTTTTATTTTTTTCTATGAGTTTTTAAATTTTCTAGCATTTTCTTTAATTTTTAAATTCAAAAAATCTTGAATTTCTTCTTAACAGCGTTGGGTCCACATGGATCCAACATGACGGCACGGTATTTGTCCACGTAGGATCCACATGGATTCTGCATCAAAATGGTAGCGCAATTGGGATTCTTACATGCCGATCGATTGAATAATAAACGGCTCTGATCAATCAATGGTTTTCCTTAAAGGATTTAATCAAATGATCTGCCTAAATCTCGGTCATCAATTCTTAACAAAAGGAATGGATGGTGGAGATTATCTCTTCTTTGACGAAGAAGAATGCCAAGAGCCGTCTGTCGATTCGAGGTGATTTTCTATGATCCAACCATTGGAATTGCTCAAATTCAATTCCAAAACCATCAATGAATGAAATCGGAGGGATATATACAGTTTGATCTTCTTTAAGATCAAATTCATTTTGAAAAGTTCCAAACCCTAAAGTTTAAGTGGTGGCTTAAATGGCATACCTTAATTCTGGTGATCTCCAGTGGTGGGGTTGACTCCAATATCTTCGGAATGGTGCGTTGAGGGTATGGAAAGAAGGAATTGGATCTTCTCTTTGTGGATTGCTCTATTGACCAAGCTCAACCTCTTTCTCATTGGCTTTGGTCATTCTTTGTCCTCTCGATGGTGAGGGAATCAAGGGAAGATTGGGATCAGCTTTGTATGAGGTGGGGAAGGTAATGGAATGGTTTATTTAGATCAAGATGCTCTCTAGCTCATTTTTCCTTTAGAGGCCGAGAGCCTCTTATGCACTTTCCTTTATTCTTGGTCGGCCATGCCTAATCACTGTCCTTGAAAGCTAGCTCTTGACGTTATGAGGTGGGAAAGAAAAGGGAATGAGGGATTGGAGAATTTGGATTTGGCTTCATACTCTCTTTATTTTCCATGACATATTACATCCTTTTGGATTTTAGTTAAGATTGATTTAATATCCTAAGTTTGATCTCATTCTCTCTTAACCTAAGTTAGAATGAGTTTAGATGAGTTTAGGTGGAATGGGTTTGATTCAAGCTTGGTAGTTAATTATGCCATTGGATTCAATTTCATTTCAAATGCTTTAATCACATTTCTTTTTATTGATTCACTTTAGATTTAAGTTTAAATCATCATTGATTGTCTATTAGATAATTAAGAATCTAATTAACCAATGCCACATGAGGATTTAATTCAATTCTAAGTCAATTTGGCCCATTTTACCTTAAATGGGTTAAGTTAAATCTGATTGAGTCAAATGACCAATTTTAACTCAATTAGATTACGTTTAGACTCTAAGAATATCTAATCACGTGTGTGAGATGATTTGGATTGATTGATTTCAATTAGTTGAAGTTAATTTCAATTTTGACTCATTTAGCTCAAATTGGGCTTAATGGGTTATGTTTGGGTTCATTTGGTTCAAATGGCCAAATTGGTCGAATTGGACCCAATGAAGGGTTTAAATATGTTTTATTAGCATTTCCAAATAATTTTGGATAATTAATTTGGGTTGATTTTGGTTTGATTTGGATTTGAATCCCATATGGTCCATGTAGGCCCATTAAGTTCAAATGACCTATTTAGCTTAATTAAGACCTTATTGGATTTTTATTCTCTTAAATTCTTATTTAAACATGAATATATTATTATTTAAATCATTTAGAATGATTTTATTTGGTCATATTTTGGTGGGTTGACCTTTGACTTTGTGGGACCCACCTAAAAGTCAAACCAATGTTAAAAAGGTTGACCACTTTTGGATCTTAATTTAGATTTGGATTTATTCTTGCTTTTAATTTGTTTTTATGGTTTCATTCAATTTTTATTTGCATTTATTTTTGTTTGGTCTGAGTTTCTTTAAGTTTAAATGACTTTAAGGGTTAAATAGAATAATTGGATTAATTACTTATTCACTTTGGTTTTAATTTGAGTATTTTAAATTTCAATTTCTTTATTCTTGGATTTGAATTTGGTTTAGGTCTATCCAATTTTTTTGAGTTGGATTAGATCTTTGAAAGGTGTATTAGGCCCAAGTGAAGTGTCTTAAGTATAGAGATTCATAATATAGAATTAGGTATCCTAATTACTAGTTTTGGAAGTAATGTTAACCTCATCCAAAATGAGGTCACGACCTTTGGGTCATCTAATGCTTTTACAAGCATTAGTTACATGTGGTATAGGTTGACGTCTAGTCTTTGAAATTTTATGATTATATATGCGGCCTAGTTAGGAGGAAGTGAAAGCATGGTAGATCTATATTAATAATAAATGACTTACCCTTATATGAGACTCATAGTAGAAACTAGAACAAGTCCCCAAGTGAAGTGTGAAGGTCCATGTTGTGGAGGCTATAATAAAATGGGGATTAGTGGAAGTGTTCCCATGGAATTTTAAAGCATTCATAGTAGTTATGGAATTAAAGTGACTATTAAAAAAAATAGAATCATATTAGATCATACTTTAGCATGTAATTTTATAATTACTAATACTTTATTTAATATATATATATATATATATATATATATATATATATATATATATATATATATATAGATTACTTATAAGAATGGACCTAATAAAATATAGATCTCTTATTTTATGATAAAAAATAGATAGTTTAGATTATAATGATTATAAGGTCATTCAAGCGAGCGTTTAAGTATCCAACATCGACTATTAGTTTTGATTTTATGATTATTAAAATATTATCTTAAGATTAGAACACTTAAAAATGTAATATAAATTATTTTAAGAGTAAGATATGAGATTTTAAATTTTGAGATGTTATCGATAATATTTATGAATAAAAAGTAATAAGTAAGATTAAAAAGTTACAAAAAATATGCTTGGAGAATAAAAAAAGCTTCTATTTGTAAAAATAATTATTGGTGAAGTCAAAATATACAAGAAAAAATCAAAAATATGATGTTTTACTATAAAAATTGATTTAGATATAATAGTTTAGAGAATTGTGAAACATATAAAGTTTTTCAAAATCAATTTGGTTTAATGCCAGGTAGATCTACTATAGATGTTATACATTTATTAAGAGGTTTGATGGGGAAGTATAGATAGAGAGAAAGAAGGATCTATATATGATATTTGTTGATCTACATAAAGCGTATGGAAAAGTTCCCAGAGAAGTACTTTTGAGGGCTCTAAAAAAAGAAAGACATTAATATTACATATGTTCAAATCATTAAGGATAGGTATATTGGAGTGGTTACTCATGTTCAAACACAAGAAAGATTGGCTAAGTTTTCTTATTTAAGTTGAATTACATCAAGAATCGGCTTTAAGACCATAACTTTTTTCCATAGTTATGGATGTTCTTACTAGACAATTATAGGAGGGTGTACCTTGATGTATGCTTTTTGCTGATGATATTCTTCTAGTTGATAAGACTAGGGAAGGAGTTTAAGAGAAACATAAATTATGGAGATCAATCCTAGAGTCTAAAGGCTTTCATTTTAATAGATCTAAAATCAAATACATGCCATGTAATTTTAGGTGTAAACGATCTAGTGGTGTGATTGAGATAATGGGTGATCAAGTCATTAAAAAAGGTGAACGTTTTAGATATTTCAGCTCTATTATTTAAAGTGGTAGTTAAATAGATGATGATGTTAATAGTAGAATTCATTTTCAATGGTTGACATAGATTAATTCATGGGACTTATTGTGTGATAGAAACTTATCACTTAATTAAAATTAAGGAAACATTTTATAAAATAATTGTGAGACTTGCAATGCTTTATGGTGCAAAATGTTGGCTAGAAAAAAAGAAAAACATAAAATTAAGATTAGGGTTGCAAAGATCAAGATGCTCACGTGGATTAATGGCTTTACACTTAGAGACAAAATGGGAAATGAATACTATGTGAAAAGGTTGGAGTAGCTCCTGTGACAAATAAGATTAGAGAGTCTTCTTAAATGATTTGATTGCAAAAATGTAAATCAATTAGTAGTAAAATATTAGATCGAACATATGTTAAGAAAGGTAGATGTCAACTTGAAAATACTTGATTAAGAAGTATAAAAGTGTCAATATGACACAATGGAGAAGAAATATTCATGCATCTGAGCCCACATAGTGGGATTAAAGCTTGTTGTTGTTGTTATTATTATTATTGTTGTTTTTGTTGTTGTTGTGGTGAGTCATTTTATAAATAACATTTTAAATAAATGTCTAAGCCTCTCTTAGTGTTGATTTCCCTAAGTGTATGATAATTATCTAATTCTTTGTGATATTACATGTTAAATGTAAGTATTATATAAGTGCAAGTTATTTATTATTTTAATCCAGATACACTTGAATTATATTAAAAAAATTTTAAATATAAATTTTGGGATAGAATAACTCCTCTTTTGTCATTTACATCAAATATATAAATAAATAGATAAATAGATAGTATATATATCATCATGATATCCTTACGACTTTATTAAAGGCATGAATCCACATAAGTTGACAACTCCAAAATCTAATGTTGGAAACAATAGAATAGTTTTTTTTTTCTTTTTTAGGGAAATATTTGGACCATGCACAGCAATTTCATAGATTAAAAGAAGATTAGATACAAAATATAATCGAAAAAATTGATAAAGAAGAAACCCACAAAATTTCAGTAGATAGAGCTTCGTCCGAATATTTCCCCAAAATGAAAATACATGAGGTGCATCTAATCGAGCAGGAAGAAAAGTGAACAACGGTAGAATGGTTCTCAAAATGCAAAGAGCACCATAATAGCATCATAGAGTAGATTGCTTCTAGAAATTCCAGCAAAAAGAGAGGTATTAGATCATCCGAGGGGATATAGTCAAGCCAACAGATCAACCATAAGCATGTAGAGATAAATGAGCATATCACAATCAGCAATCAAATAGGCAGCAAACTCAAGGCAACATAAGATAGTTGGTTGAGCTCAAATAAGAGTTGAGTTTATCATAGCTCACCAAAAGAAAAGCCACGAAAACAAAATGTATCTCCAAATGCAAAAGGTAGAGCCAAAATAATGAGCAAAAGAGGTGAAAAATGCTTTTGATATTGTAGAAGCTTTTGATTTAATGGTATGCACTTTTGAATTTCTACTACCTCGTCTTCTATTTCATAGGAAAATGTATGTTTAGGATCGTAGATTAAAAGTAGGAGAGTCCTTGAAAATTCTATCCTTTCCTTCTAGATATAATGGGCAGTGATGTGTATGATTATAATAAAAAAGCTTTTGAATATTTTGCATGCCATGGTGTCAGAATGTGCAAGCACTTGATGGAAATTGCATGTAATAAGAAAGAAATATTCATCGGGAATACAACTTTTAAGTAGTGCAAGAGAATGAGGGCTTTTAAAAAATAAATGGATGTGAGATTCTATAATAGAATAGCAAAAAACACAATATTGATTAATGTCAAGACCTCTCTTGGCCAATATATCTTTTGTCTTTAGATCTTCAATAAGAATTTTCCAAGCAGTTGCGTGAGTTTTAGATAAGCTATGTACAATAATCTAGGGTATTTTGGGTATGAGTCAATGACCGATTCATGTAACTTGAAAGTAAAGTATATGGGGGATAGACCAATTAAAATTTTAATTGTCAAATCTCTCAAAAAGATAATAACTAGAAAGCCATGGGTCAAAGTAGAAGAGGAAGTTGCTTTTAGAGGTAACTTTTAGTAATATGCAATTCATAATTCTAGTTGTCACTTGCATCAGATATTTCCAAAAAAGAGAGATATTGGATCTCATCTTAAACTAAAGAGAGCCATATAACTTGCAACCAAGTTAGCCAGATAAAAATTGAAGTTGTAATGTCTCCAAATGATCTTTGATTTGCACATGACATTGATGACATCAATATTTGGGAGGCCCAGCCCATAAAATTCTTTTGGTATGGTTGTGATACTCCACTCAATTTTATGCATTTTTCTTTCAGACCCATTATGGTGGAGAAAGTTGTTAATGATGGATGTGAGTTTCTTCCTCAAACCTTTAGAATTGATAGAGGATCTGAACTAATAACAACGGTAGCTCCACATAGTTGATTTAATTAGTTAGAGTCTCCCAACAAAGGAAAGGAATTTTTGCTTCCATGGAGATAGCCAATACTAAAGTTTATCCATAATTTTGAGACAATCTGAAACTTTGAGCTTTGAGGACCTGATAGTGACCCTAAGATAATTCCAATAGAGTGGCTTGGAGTTAAAACTACTAATTTCATAGATTTGTTGATGCAAATGAGTGTCAATAGATTTAGAGAAAAAAAACTAGTATATTTTAATATATTAACATAAAGATTAGAGGCCAAATTAAAAGCATGGAGAGTATAAGATGAGAAATTAATAGTGTTTAGGTCAGCTTTCCCATAAATAAGAAGATCATCAGCATATATGAGATGAGATATATTACAACCATTTATCATGGCACTTTCAGTGCCAGCATCAAGTTGATGAAGGTCCAAGAGTCTAGATAGAGCATCCATAATAATAGAAAAAAGATAAGGTTTAAGAGGACAGCTTTGCCTTAAGCTAAAAGAGGATTTGAAATAGCCTCTTATCCCACTATTAATAATTTTAGAAAAATGATCTTGTGCTATGTAGGCTTTGATCCATTTAATGAATAAGAGTACATTTGATGTTGTCTGTAATATCATGACCAGCAATGAAGGCAACCTAAGCAGGGTGTATAATACTAGGTAGAACAAGTTTAAGCTGGTCAACAAGTAATTTGGTAATGATTTTATAGATAGTATTGCAAAGAGAGATAGTCTATAGTCATTGTGAGAGCTCATACGAATAAGAGTGATTGCAGAGTGTTTAACTCTTTCAGGAAAAGTAGAGGTGTGGAAAAAGTATTTGATGGCTTGAATGCATGATGAATCGGTGATGGACCAAGTATCTTTAAAGAATTTGGAAACAAAACCATCTGAGCTCGTGACTTTATCAAAGAAAATTCTAAAGAAGGCACCTTTAATCTCCGTGTCATTGACAGTGTTAAGAAGTTCATCACATTCAGATGAATTGAGGGTGCAACTAACAAGAATATTCACAAGATAGTTACTGGATGCATTTGAGGTTCTATTAAGCATTGAATGAAAGAATGAGATTGCCTCACTGCCTATGCCATCTTGAGTGCAAATGTAAGAGTTGTTTCCTGAGAGCTCTCTCAGATGATTCTTGTTGCTTCTTATTCTAATTTTTTGATAAAATAATTTGACATCATGTTCCCCTTTAGCAAGACAAGTACATTTTGCTCATTGTTTAATCCACTTGTACTCACAAACTAATGCTTCATGTAGTTGTCTTTGATACATGATCTCATTTTGTTGATTTCTTAGATCAAAAATGGAATTAGATATGTTATCATATGAGTTCCATTTCCAATTGAGGTGGACAGATTTTATATTTTTTAATTTGTTTTAAAGAGCAAAAATAAGCTGAAGTTGTCCAGGTTATCCACTTGAGCCAGATTCGACTGTTTGGAATGATACTGAAGTTGTCCTGGTTATCTTTAGTAGGAAATAAGCTGAAATGCCTACGGAGAAGGGATCAGAGATGGAGAAATGGGAGAGTTTAGTTTCTAGTAGGCAGATAGCCTCAACCCAGGCACAATTATGACTCTTGACCTCACCAAGATCACCTCAACCTTGCCTTTTTTCTCTATCAAGAATGATGTACCTTTCTCCTCCATGAAGCTCCCTAAAATCCTCAACTTCTTTAGCATTGAGTGTGGCTCATCAGAGGCTATAGCCATGGAATGAACTCTAGCGAGGGTGAGACGATGGTGAGAGAAAGTGTTGTGTTACATCCATGAAAGATATGGTAGAGTTCATCCAAACCGATCTGGGCAGCAAGGCTATGTAATCTATTGAGATTGATGTGACAACTAATGGTAACCAGTTGCTAGCACGATAAAGGAGGCAGGCACTTGGTGTGTATTAAATGTACTCTAAACTTAAAATAAAGTTAATCAAAATATAAATATAATTTTAATTTCCAAAATATAAACATAATTTAAATTTTCAAATTATAAAATATATTCATATATAAAAAATAGAAGCACTAGTGTCATGTCATCCAGTCATACCCAAGAGCATTATCGATTGTCATACAATGATGAACATTGAAGCATGTAAAGTGCTGTGTTAAAATGGAGTGATGGTGGTTGTTGTGTGACATGCCACACAAAAACCTCTTGGAACTTATAGGCTTCAAGAAATTGAATGTGAAGCTAGTGAATGAACCCATTTGTCACTTTTTTCCTCAAGGCCACCTTATTTTCATTGGCCTATCAAAGAAAGATATTCCTACCTTCTAAGAGTTATCTTCCATAATTAGTGTCCGTATATATGTTATATTTTATCTTGTCTCCATTAATTTTTTTAAATTATGTGAGTGATCTTAATGTTGATGTGAATTGTATAATTAGTTATGCATGCATGCTCTCTATGAATCATATGCCAATTTGTATTTTATGTCTTGTTGAGTCAGTTTATCTTGAATGATAAAAAAGCATGGATTTAAGAATCATCACTTAACCAAAATAATGGAGGATCCAAAAGCATGAAATTAAATTTAATAATGCTTATTTTCTTCATATAAATGCATCCTATATCTCCAGCTTTTTTATGGTGGGCTTTTCATGGCTTAGAACTATAACATTTTTTTAAGGATCATTCTAAAAGTTTTAGCACCTTATTAAAAGAGGAAAAATTTCTATTCAATATTTGAATTTTATTTTTTTATGTTTGACAAGAAAAATAAGTTAATAGAATATGATATTGATCATGAAATATTAATAAATGGAATGAGCTTTGATGGGAGATCTAGAATTATATACACTTGTGGTGAAAAATTTCTTATAGAGGAGTCACCTTTCAAAATCTGTGGGGAGAAATGGAAGAGGACAAGACTATAAAAATTCATCTTTTCAAGATGCCACGCAGATATGCAGATGTACTTATTCAGGTGATCGAGTATGTCATCAAGAAAATAGAGTACTATCTCGAAAGATAGAAGTCACTACCCTTCAATAGACCTAATCACCTCAATAAGAACTACTAAGGATGATGGGTCTTCATATGTGCCAGAGATTCTTCTCCTACTTTACATGGAAAAGTAAACCGGGTTTTTTTTAAATTGGGTTTGTTAATTTCCCTATAGGGCATGCCCCCATAGTTAATTACATTCTAAGGGATGGGATCCCTTAGAAAAACTATCAATTAAAGTAAATGTTTGTTATCTTTAAATATTTTAATAGGAAAGGACTATCAATCGATTGGTTTATGTTTGAAGATAAAAATGGGATTGATCAAAAGAGGGAGTCATTATCGAAGCCAAGATGAAAGATTAGTAGGAAATGCCCATGATGCTAGGAAACTTAGCGAGCATCTCAGACTATCATATAGTTGGGCTTTATATTTTAGAAATTGATTTAGTTTGTTTGAGTTGCATTTTTCATTTAGAATTTTAGGACTTAAGATTCCTTAACACAAGATTAAGAAAATGCCTAAGAGGTGAGGAATTATGCATATGGCCCGTAAAGGGTAGAAGCAACCTTAGAACTTAAATCTATGGAGCTTCAGTGAGGGCAGGAAGCACAACCTAAATTTAAGGCAAAAATGGGTATTTGGTTTGTCTCCACAAGAGAGGACAAACTGCCCGATAGCTTGGACTTACAACCGCCTGGGGGTGGCCGCCAACTAACTCTTACAATTTTAAATACATGTAGGCAAGTCTTTATGCTTATTCAAGAGGGCTAGGTTGTTATTTATTAGAAAGAGACTAAGCCCTTAAAATCACTCCCTAAAGAGACCAGATCATGTAAAGGGACATGCTTCAAATGACCTAAATCTAATGCATTTCAAATTTCATTTTATTTCATTTTAGATAATTATTTTTTACTCAGGCTAATAGGATTTTTATGACTAATGCATGAGAAAGAATGTTATTGGCAAAAATCAGTGAGAATAGAGGAGGTTAGTTTCCACCATGGCTCTCACAAGTCAAACCAAAGTTCTCTAGCAAAGATGAAAGCCCTCTAATCAAGAGTGAAATAAGATACATTTGTGCATGATACCATAAAGAAATGCTCATCTAGCTAAGGGGCTGATAATTCTTTTATCTTGATTTTAAACCTAAGCTTTAGGTGAGGTTATGAGTTATTTAATTTTAATTTGAGTTGTTAAGTTGGGTAAAAGATTTATTTTTTCCTAAAGTGCCTAATCGTCATTCAGGTCATACATAAAGCAAGGAAGAAACTAGGAAAAGCATGTCACTTAATGCAAGGAGTCTTGGCCAATCGAAATCTACAATTTGTTGATTGCTTGGAGAGATAATGCACCACTATAGTTACTAGCATCTCACTTTTCTCCCCTATCGAACCGCTCTTCTAGATTTAAATTGGGTATTGTTGGTTCTTTTCTTACGGGACAGACGGGATGATGATGATGATTAGGCTAGGCTGTGGAATGTTTGGTTTCAAAGAATACTTCCTACTATTAAGGCTCTGTCTAGAAGACCCCCACTGCAACTGAGGTTTAGGACCTCCTCTGTCTCACCCCATAGATGGCAGAGTCGCTAACCACAGGTTTGCCTTATCATTCGATATGTGAAAGTATATAAAGATGATCCACCCCTTTTGGCATTAGCTTGGTGGTGTTGGCCTGCCTCTAAATCCAGTTAAAGTCTATCTAGAATAATATTTATGATGTCTCATTCTGCTCTTTTTTGATATTCCTATTTTGTCTTTTACATCTAGAGTTTTATCTTCCTTTTTTTTTGTTTTCCCTCTGGAACCCTCACAGGCTAAGCCCTTAATTTTTTTCCAAAAAAAAAAGGTACCAACTGTCATTATCAGTACAAATGTGTTGCCACCGACAAGCAAATCATGATGACCCAAACACTCCAATATTCTTTTGAAAGATGCCTCAAGCAATATGTCTATTGACCTCACGGATCACCTAAACCTCTCCATTTTCTCTATCAAGAAGGTGCACCTTTCTCCTCCATGAAGCTCCCTAAAATCCTCAACTTCTTAGCATTGAGTGTGGCTCAGCGGAGGCCATTGCGGAATGAACTTAGCAAAGTGTGAGCGACTACCTTTGATAGTGAGAGAAAGTGTTGTATTCGTCCATGAAAGATATGTTAGAGTTCATCCAAACTGATCTGGGCAGCAAGGATGTGTAATCTATTGAGATTGATGTGACAAGTACTAGTAACCAGTTGTCACTTTCTTCCAGTGAATGAAATTGAATGTGAAGCCAGTGAATGTAGGCTTCAAGATATAGGCTTCAAGAAATTGAATGTAAAGCCAGTGAATGATCCCATTTGTCACTTTCTGTACCTTATCTTCATTGGTCTATCAAAGAAGGATATTCCTACCTTCTAAGAGTTAGCTTCCATAATTAGTGTCCATTTATATGTTATATTCTATCTTGTCTCCATTAATTTTACTAAATTATGTGAGTAATCTTAATGTTGATGTGAATTTTATAATTAGTTATGCATGCATGCTCTCTATGAATCATATGCCAACTTGTATTTTATGCCTTGTTGAGTCAGTTTATCTTGAATGATAAAAAAGCATGAATTTATCAATCATCACTTAACTAAAATAATGGAGGAACCAAAAGCATGAAAATAAATTTAATAATGCTTATTTTTCTTCATACAAATGCATCCAATATCTCCTGCTAGTTTATGGTGGGCCTTTCATGACTCAGAACTATAATATTTTTTGAAGGATCATTCTAAAAGTTCGATGACCTCATTAAGAGGGGAAAATTTTTCTATTCAATCTTTTGGATTTTATGTTGTTATGTTTGACAAGAAAAATAAGTTAAAAGAACATGATATTTATCATGAAATATTAATAAATGGAATGAGCTTTGATTGGATATCTAGAATTATATACACTGCTCAATAAAAAATTAATATTGATTTTAAATTGTATGAATCCTTTTAAAATTATCCCAAATGTTATGATCAATTTTATTTTTGAAAATAAAAGAATAAAAATATAACAATCATTTCATAAATATATTTTTTTTATATATATGATGGGCAAAGACCCCTTAATGTGAACCTAAGTCATAGCTTCAATTTATGCTGAGCTAATGTGTTTAAGGTATTGTTTAGTCTCATGTACTTCTCATCAGAAGGGCAAATTTTTTTTCAAAAACTAATATTTATGTTAGAGATCATTAGTGCATCCCAAATATTTACATTACTTATGTCAGAAGCATAATAAAGCAGTACGAGAAAAAAAATCTTATTATAGATCATGAATTTAAAAAATCAAAAGCAAAGGTATAATTCTCAAACACTATAGAGATCATTAATGCATCCCAAATATTACTTTAAATCAAATATGAAAAATAATATTTTGAATTTGGGCCAGTTATTAGAGGCAAAATATGATATTAACTTAACTAAAAAAAATCAATTTTTAAGATATAGAAAAAATTTTGATTATTAAGGTACCTATTTAAAAAAATAAAAAAAATTTTCTTAAATTTGTAAAGTTATGTAACAAACTGTACAAAGACTTCATATAGTGATTGATCATGGATATGACATTTATCATATAAATGCCTTGATTTTGATAGCCTTGAACTTTAATTAATGAATGAGATTGTTAGAAGCTTATCTTACATCATCCAAGCAATCAATTATGTGAAGGATGTTTACTTGAAAAGCAATTTCAAAAAAGTTTTCCATAGAAGTCCAAATTAGGAGTTATAATGCCACTTGAGTAGATGCAAATTATTTGTGAGTCTATTGGACTAATATATTCTAAAAAAACTAAAAAAAATTTAAAATATAATCAACATAGCTCAAAGCATACTCAAAAGTGAGATGATGTCAAAATAGTTTTATGCTAAAGTGATCGTGTATAATCTACTTGACAAAAGATAGAAGTGGTTGTAAGAGAATAATAATAATAAGATCCCATTACATAATTAATCTCAATAAGAATATATGA
Organism: Cymbidium sinense; assembly: GCA_021442155.1. Classification (NCBI taxonomy): domain Eukaryota; kingdom Viridiplantae; phylum Streptophyta; class Magnoliopsida; order Asparagales; family Orchidaceae; genus Cymbidium; species Cymbidium sinense. The sequence continues at coordinate 31,059,383 of CM038224.1, forward strand.
AAGCTCAACTTTAATAATACCTTCAAGTGATGGATCAAATGAGAATACACTAATCAACAATCAAGGTGACATTCTACTTTTTGTCTCTTTAATGAAAGTAAGAAGTGGGTAAATACTATGGATGAAGGAGTCAAACAAACACAAAGAATAATGCATATGATCATATTACACTTCCTCAAGCATAAAAGAAGATTGATGCAAAATTAGTATACAAAGTGAAAATGATTTTCTCACACATGTGGGTTGGAAATGATTTTCTCAAACTTACCTTAGGCTAATGAATACCTAAGGATCTACCCAACAAGAGATTGATTAATTCCAGATTGATATTGAGAGTTTGATTAGACTAATTAAGTAAATAATTGGATTAATTCTTAATTATGTTTGGATTAAGGAAGAAAGGGAGTTTAGGAATAACTTTAGGAAAATTATCCCAAATCCATTCCATAAAACTCCTCCTTAATTAAATAATATTTAATTATCTCAATTAAGATTAAATCATTGTTCATATGCTTAATTATCTTTTACATTAAAGGGATAATTAGAGGTTCATTAATTAATTTCCCTAAATCATTAATAAATTTCATGAAAATTAGGGGAGCAGAAGTCATCCCACTAATCATATCTTTGAAATTTGGAATATATTAAAGGTAATTCAAATTTTAATTAAACTCTAATTAAGGAAAATTCACTATTCAAAATCAATGAGAAATAATTTTATTAAATTTCCCTCTAAAATACCTTTAAAATGAGCCATCATTTATATTTTTTGGATTTTTCTATATTTAACTATGATTATATGAAGTTTATATGATTAATGGATAATTAGAATATCCTAATTAATTAACTAATCCCGTCAGCGCCATGTGGACTGCTAATGCGGTATGCTTTCCATGTGACGTGATGGGATTGGTTATTTAAGTTGTCACATCGTGCATCGTGTTAGTTGGCAGTGCAATACACTTTCTCCTGGGCCATTCGATCAAGGATCGAATGGCCAAGGTTAATCCCATGGTTCTAAAGGGCTTAAATTAGGGGATCTAATCACTTTAATTAGGGTCGTCCATCCAAAAAATGTGGGATGGATGACTCATGATTCATCCCTGCCAAAGCTATAGGAGATAGAGGCCGTCCATCCTCCATGGCTTGATCCAAGCTCACCTAAGCTCGGATTATGCTAGGATTCACCCCACACCAACAAAAGGTATAGGGAAGAACATCCAACAGCTAAAAACTAATGGGATAACAATTCCCTTCACAAAGGACCAAGTATTTTTCAAATTAGGAATGGTTTTGAATAATACCTCACCCGAGGCTATCATCATTGCTACCAACAGAGGAGTAGCTTCGCCTAGTGGAGATGAAGCCCTATTGAAGGTTTCAAGTATTGATTTAAAGTGGATTGCTCAATTAGCCAAGCTCCCCTTCAATGGCTTGCAGCTTTGATCGAAATCCCCCTTCCCGTGGCATGAAGACTTGGGAAATACTTTGGGTGAGCTCAACTAGCTCCCTTGATAGTACTTACAAAGTGAATTTAGGATTGGTAGAGAATTTAGTGAGTTGGAAAATCCCCTCACCTCCCCTATTTCGGCTTTGAAGAAAATCGAAATTTGGGAAGCTTGAAATGACCTCGGGAAGCTTTTGGATGCTTTCTTTTGATAACTCTAGCTCAATAGAATGCAATGAACCTTGTTTCAGTTGGAATGAGGAATAGTATATCTCCCTTACTTGGATGGGATCGAGAGGCTTGCTACCATTTTGATCAATT
>CM038224.1:31061250-31160651 GCA_021442155.1 Cymbidium sinense
TATTTGATCCATCGCATTTAAAGTACATTGCATTGTTAATGCATTTGAAATACTCTAGCTCAAATTTTATGTATTTAGAATTCACTAGATTTAGGTGAATTTCAAATGCATGGTTGGGTTTAAAGAGACCACAAGCCATCAATTGCCTCCTCATGTCACTAGCCCCAACAATCATTGTTGCCCTCCAAAGATTGCCAATGTAACCCAACCCCGGCCATTGGTCATGACCACTCACTGACCATTTTCATCACGTGCCTTCCACCAATATTGATACCACCTACCTCCAACCATCAACTTCTAGTCATCAATCACAGCCGCCGCCACTACCATTGTTTGTTGCTCACCATAATTGATCATCCCCATCCACCACAACAGCCATTGTTGTCTATTTTCCACCAAATGCCACCACTACCAACCACCCATGGCCATCGTCGTTGATAGTTGGACACTATTGCCACCACCAATAAACTTATTTCACTTTGCATTATCGTAATTTAACCAAATAAAAAGTAAACTCTTGCATCAATATAGAGTTTTCAACCATGCAATAAAAAATATTCCAGTATATTACTTTTATTTTGTTCATTTTATACTATATTTCAAAATCAAGTTGGTCAAATAGCCCCAAATCATGTTTTGAAGAATTTCAAATGATAATTACAGGGAGGTAAAAAATCTTTGAATTTCCACATGGAAAACTTTCATGCAGATATAAATGTAAATGAAATATTATTTTTAAATTCACAAAAAAAAATGAATTTGTTTAAATTTGAAAGAGCCCTAACACTTTACATTAATTGTACATGCTTTTCCAATGATAGTTGAATCCACAATGACATTGTTCTTAAAAGGAAGCCTCAAACTAGGCACAAAGATGACTCTTGACCTCACCAAAGTCACCTAAACCTTGCCTTTGCTCTATTCTGAGAAATCCAAAGTTGCCCTACCCACCAAAACTCCCCAAAATTATTATCCTCTTCAGCATCAAGCTTCCATTGAAGAAGACTATAACTTCCCAATGAACACTAGCATAGTGTGAGAAGTAGCAGCTTGATGGCTAAAGAAAGCATTATGTGACATCTACAAAATCCATGGTGGAGTTCATGGAGGCCAAACTATACGATAGAGATGTGCATGTTATTTATAGTACTATTACAAATATGATAGAAACTAAACTTGATTTTATCCCATTGGATTAATTAAGCTTTAATTGACCCATATTCTTGAATAATATATAAAAAAATTAGATACATATTTTGGAGTACTAATTAAGATAATCTAGAATATCATTCTATAGTGATCCTTATAAAAGCTTAGAAACATATTTTTGATTGATCCTAAAAAAATTCTGGAATAATAATTAATGGCTTTTATAATCAAAGATAGAGACTTCTAGGTAAGTAATCGTAACTTTTTGATTAAAATGTATTGTCATAATCCTATATAAGGGCAACTACTATAAATAGTGATGATATTTTTGAATTTGTACCAAAAATAAGTGATAAATAAAAATAAGTAGCCTCTTCTTTTAAATTCCTCTCATCTCTTTAACATTTTTCTAATTTTGAAATCTTTTATGTTCCAACAATGTTGTATTAGTTCCCAAAGGATTCATGTTAGAGAGATGACAAATAGCTACATAATTATTTTTTTCAAGTTCCCATGCTCAAGGTCCAATTATGATAGTTGTAGTATCAAGATGAAAACACTAAATGATGTTTTAGAGGTTGTGAAATGCTATAGTAAGCCAAGTTATGAGTCAACTCCATCTCACAAAGGGATAGTTTAAGAAATTTTAGAAAAAGATATATTAAGGCATATTTTCTCATTTATTAAGCTTTGGAAGATGATAATTTAGAGAAGATCTCAAAAGCCACTTCTACCAAACAAGAATGAGAGAAACTCCATGTCCCATATAAATAGAAGAAATGGTTAAAAAGATCTGTCATATAAACATAATAAGTTAATTTGATGCTTTACATATAGAAGTCAAATTTGATGCTTTTCTAGAGTAATTATCATTTCAGATAAACTAAGGATAAATGGTGAGAAAGCATATGTGATTATCATTGAAAAATATTCCTCATCTTTAGAATTAAGAGCTATTGGTATCACAAAAATTATTGAAGAGATCAAAGATCTAGGACAAAAGAGCAACACTTGGATTTATTATAAGCTTATGAAGGAATAAAGATGAATAAAGAGATTATCCAATAACTCCTCAAAATGGATCTTCAATCACATAAGAAAGCTTCAACAATAAAAGGAACATGAAGTAAGGGACAAGAATAATTCTAATGAGCAAGGATCATATTCTAATAACAATCAAAACCATCGAGGAGGATAAAGCTCAATAAGAGAATATAAAAAAAAAACTTTCAAAATCAAAGAATGAAAATTTTCAAGTTAAATATTATATTATAGTAACATATTTGAAAATTATTGTAAAATAGAGTACAAAATATAAACTACATGAAAGAGTCAACTATATAGATGATGGAAGAGAAGAGGAAAGCACTCTAATGATGCTTTATAAGGATAATAAAACACCTAAAGATGAAATATGATTTTTAAATACTAGTGTGAGCATCCATATATGTTAAAAAGAAGCATATTTCTAAATTTTGATAAATTGATTTAGTGATCATATATCTTTCAGAGATGAATCGAAGATAAAGACAGATAATAATTTTTATTCGCTTGAAGAATGAGAAGAATCAATTTATTTTCAATGTTTACTTTGTGTAAAATATAATGAGTAATATATTGTGTTTAAAAAAATTATATAGAGTTTTCAAGAAGTTTAAAGCTGTTGTAGAAAAAGATTGATGATTCAAAATCAAAGTAATATTAAGAAGGAAAATTCAATTCAAAAGAATTTGAAGATTTTTATAAAGTAGATGGAATACATGAACCTAAAATAGTTTCTAAATCATCTAAATAAAATGTAGTAGTAGGAAGAAAGAATAAAAACAATCTCAACATGGTGAGAAGCATGCTCAGAAGCAAAAAAATTACTAGAAGAGTTTTTAGACGAAAGCAACTATATCGCCAACCAAACCAACAAAAAGAGCTACATCACAAATCCTATGTGAATTTTCAATATCTTTTAAGGAACCAATTATGCACTCTAAACTCCTCTCTTACAGATTTTTTTTAATAAGAATTTATGCTTAGATGAGGCATCTAATCACTTCAATTATGATAAAATAGTTGTCGTAATAAAGCATAAGCTCTTTTGGCCGAACTTTAAGAATCACACATACCTTCCCCTTTCCCACTAAACATAATGGCATCCATATCTTTTTGCTCATTTTACTTATTTATAGTCCTTTGGATTCCCCTCTTCCTTAAGCCATTTGACCTTAAAACTTTCCTAAAGCCCTTAAGTGAAATCTTTGAATGATTTTGAAACTTACATTAGTTAGGCTCTCTTCCACCTACAACCTATTCTCATGATATGTAAATTGAAACTTTTCATTCTACATCAAAAAGTGATCCAAATTCCTACCACATTTTGCATGCAAAACAAAAAAGATTTAGCTATTTTCATACAAAATGAAATCTCTCCAACATCAAATTTTCCTATAATCTACACAAATACCTGTAAACTAAATTTCGTAGAAGATATAATGTATATTTCTTAAATAAAACATAAGATATATTATCATTAAATAGAATTCGTACAAAAAGATTTCCAAATGTTTCAATACCTAAAACTTTTTTTGAGTTGATGAGCAATTTACTACCTCTAATCCCAACAAGTAATTCAACTAAATATCGTGAGTTTAATGGAATTGTCAGTCATCGTAAGAAAACCCATAGAAGAATAATTTTGAACCAAGAGATAAAAATCATCCAACGTAAAAAAATAGATGGAAGTTACTAAAATCATTAAAATTTTACTTGAATAATTAGCCCATAAATTGAGCACAACACAAATAGCTAAACATCTAAAAAGATCAAATTAAAATCTAACCCCAAATGAATAAAATGGTGCTCAAATGATTTTATTGAACAAACTCAAAACTTTGTAGAATGATCAATCCCATCAAATAATCAAACAAGAGCTTAAATATGCCTAAATCAATCCACTATAAATCCAAGTAACCAGGCTCAAGCCAAACGGAGCCAAATTCGCCCAATCAAAGCCGAATCAAACACCATAATTAGAGTATGGTTTAGGATTTAGGGTTTAGGATTTCAATTAATATTGAATTATAAATTTTGATTTAAGTTTTCATCAACTAAGTATATCTACAGCAAAAACTTTGAAAATAAAATCAACATAGAAGAGTAATATATTACTTGATCTCTACTTATTGAAGACATTTTATTTGAGTTTTAAAAGTTAGAATGATAATCATCATATAATTCATTTACTATAGGATCAATCTAATACAAGTAAGATATATAATTACAAAAAAATTTCAGCATAAAAAATATTTAGACATCTCTTTTAATGAATTGACATAAGAAGTGTATGAGTTAGGGCAATTAAACTCTAAATTTTGAATTATTTTTTGTGTTTTAAAAATGATGATTACATGCATGTATCTACATATAAGACCAATAAAAGTAATATGGGATAGACTTTTCCTCACATATAAGAAAATTAATTTGGTAATCTTACAGTAATACATGATTATAAATTGTTTTTGTATCCAACCAAATGAATCAATTTCTAGCATGTGCATATACTATACTAAAATCATTACAAACTACACTCGGGCAAAAGAGTACACAAATATAAATGATATTAATAAATTGATGCATGACTAATTTTCAAAATTCACTAGAGAAAATCATGACTCAACGGGTGAGTTAATAAAGTTAGCATCATTTTCTTCAAGCACATCTCTTATAAAAAAATAATATAGGAAATATTTACATGTTGCATCTTCTTCTAAGGACTTAAAAGCATAAAAATATTAGCTAATGGACACAATTGTAGAGTGCACACAATCAAAGAGAAATACATTTAGAGTTTAAAGAATCCATAGATAAGTGTGTCAAGAAGCCATCATCATGTGGAATGCTTACCTAGCTTTAAGAATATGTTGAAAATTTAGGAGAAGATTTGAGGGCTTATGCCTGAGAAATTTAGGGTGATTTGGTCTAGTTGGATTGGCTAAGGTAGAAAGAACTAACCAAGGTCAAGGTTCAAAATTGATTTCAATGGGAAGCTAAAAGAAACAATAGGAAGCTATTAGTACAAACTTAAAGTACAATTAGTGTGAGTGGAAAAATGCATCCTAGCTAAGGTCATATGAAGAAGCATATGTAGGCAATTGGCACTATATGGTTTGGATAGAAGCAAGTATAGAGATCATAAGGAAAGTGTGAGTAACATGTATCATGCAATTCATGAGTTATTATAAATGGGATTGATCGTGTGAAGAGGATAGTGGCCTTTATGTATGCAAATTTGAAGAGTGATGGACTCATCTTAAGAGAAATCAGATTGTGATCGGTACTACCTCTTCACATTAATTAAAATATTGTACTAAGTCCTTAATGTAGTTTTAGACTTTTTGTACTACCTTTCAAATTAATGAAATTTTAGTTTTGCTAAGAAAATTATGAAGGATTCGAGTCCTTAAGAACAATGTGATGTAGGACAACAGTGCCTTTTATGATATGATGTTTATTACATCGATAATTCTTAAATCCTCATAAAAGAGTAATGATAAATGCACACTACTATTGAGCACATTCATAATATTATGAATTTTTCAAAGTTGAAAATATTTTGATTAAAGTTATGTTAACCACACTAGAGATCTGAATCTTATAAGTGCAAAGAAATAACTGAAAAGTTATGAATGATCTAACATGTAGCAAATTTAAAATAACCAGCAGTGAAGCAGGGATAAGTTGAAGTCGACCTCTACAAACAGTTCGTCATTGTGGAGATCACATTCCTTTCTCAGAAGTTCTTCTCTAAGAGTTGTGAGCTCACACACTCAAGTAGTCTGTCACTCAAGAGGAAAGCACATAGTAGAATAGTAAAAGAAATTTAAAGAGATAACTTTTATTCCAAATCCAAGGGCCAAGCGTTACAAGAGCCTCCCTATTTATAGGATTGAAAGAGAAAGTTAAGAATACTCAAACTTAACTCCAAACTCAAACTTTGTGCAAATGAAGATGCAAATGCACTAGACCTATATGTTACAGGCAATTCAACAAGATCAATTGGTTTTCTTGGATCATAACCAATTACAATATGAAAAGAACTCATACCGGTTGACCCATTAATTGAACTGTTATAAGCAAACTCTACAGCAGGAAGAACTAGGTCCCAACTAGTAGTATGATCGATTACTAGACACCTAGGAAAATTTTCTAAGCTTCTATTAACAATTTTAATTTCTCCATCTATTTGAGGGTGGTAAGCTGTAGAAAATAAAAAATTTTTGCCAAGTTTTTTTCATAAAGTTTTCTAATAATAGCTCATAAACCTTACATCACAATCAGACACAATTGTCTTAGGAAGTCCATATAAGTGAACTATCTCATGAAAGAAAATTGTCATTATATATGATGCATCTAATGTCTTATAACATCAAATGAAGTGTGCCATTTTAGAAAATCGGTCAACAACTACTAGGCTAGAGTTAAAATATTGTACAGTGTGAGATAATCCTAAGATGAAGTTCATACTAGGATCTTCCCATGGTTTGTGGGGAATTGGGTGTGGTGTGTATAGACTATAATTTTATTTTTCCACTTTTGCTACTTGGCAAGTATGACACAATGATATGAGCAACATCTTCTAAGACTAGAAAAGAACATATCCTCCATCATATTATTGTCTTATCACGATAAAAATGACTAGACACACCTCAAATGAATTTTCTCAACAAAAAAAATTTTGAAGTGATGAATCTAGGATACATAGTTGTGTGCAAAAGAGATAGCCATCTCGATTTGATAATGACTATTAATTGAAACATCAAATTTTAAAGATTCAAAAATTTGTTGAAAATATTTATAATTAGGATAAACATCTTTAACATTTTCGAATCTAGTAACCTTCACACTCATGATATTTAATAATGTACATATTCTACTTAAGGCATCTGCTACTTTTTTCTCAGCACCAGATTTATGTTTAATAACAAATGTATATTCTTGAAGAAATTGAACCCATTTTGCATGAAAAAAACTAAGTTTCTTTTGGGTGCTTAGATATTTAAGTGCTTTGTGATCAGAATAAAGTATAAATTCTCGTGAAAGAAGATAATGTCACAATAATATAAAGTTTGGATGATAGCATACAGCTCACTATCATATGTGGAATATCATTGATGTGCTTCATTTAATTTTTTGCTACAAAAAGTAATAGGATGACCTTGTTGTTTAAGAACACCTCCAATACCAACTAAAGAAGCATCACATGATACCTCAAATACTTTGTCAAAATTTGGCAATTTTAATATCGGTGGACTTGTTAAAAGTTCTTTAATTTTAGAGAAGGCATCAGCAGCTGCCTTTGTCTAAATAAAGTCTCTTTTTTTAAAACATTGAGTTATTGGGGCCATAATAGTTCTAAATCCACAAATAAACCTTCAATAAAATATGGTTAACCCATGAAAACTACGTACATCATGAATTGTGATTGTAGGCCATTTTGAATAGCTAATTTTTTCATGAGAGATGCCATCACAAGAAACAATGAATCCTAAGAAGATATCAAGACATCATAAATGAGCATTTTTTTTAAGTGAACATATAGTCTTTCTTCTAAGATCTTCAAAGACTTCATAAATGATTCATGATCACTCTTAGTTTGACTAAAAATTAAAATATCATCAAAGTACACAACTAAAATTTTCCAATGAACCAAGATATGAGTCATCACTCGCATAAATGTACTTGAAGCATTAGTCAATCCAAAAGGCATTACTAGCCATTCATACAAACCATCTTTTGTCTTGAATGTTGTTTTCCATTCATCACCTTTTCATATAATTTGATGATATCCACTCTAAGATCAATTTTAGAGAAAATTATGATATAGATCATCTAATGTCATCAAGTCTAGGTATGGGGAACATATACTTAACATTGATTTTATTTATAGCATAACTATCACACATTATAATGCCAAGTACCATCTTCTTTAAGAAGAAAACATCTATGAAGATAAACTTTATAAATCCTTTGCTAAAATCATCCACTTGTCATTTTAGCTGCATGTTCATTTGGGTTCATACGATAATGTGGCAAATTTGGGAGTGATAATCTAGAACTAGCTCTGACATGTTGGATATTTGTTAATAAGCTCATGTTCTTAACAAATATCTTGATATTCCAACAAAAGTTTAATGCATTTGATGAAAATGATTTAACCAAAGGTTGATTTTGAGGTTAGAACAACTAATGCAAAAAATGATATTCCCATTAATCTCTTGTTGAAATTGACATTAATAATATGTAAGATTTATTTTCTGGGAGGAGAAGAATTTAGGGTTGAAGTGGAGTGACTTCTTTAGGCTTAGTCATGATTTAAGACAATTCTCTTACTTAAAATTAAAAGCATATGTATTAGCCCATAATGTGACATCTATATGAAAAGCCAAGGTCTACCTAAAAGTATATGAGCAACATCGAAGAACATCACACCAAATTTTATCACTATATTATCCTAATTGAATGGGTACAAGATAACGCTGAGATATAGAGATATGTTATCTACCCAAGCAACCTTATAATGTTGGGTCTCTATGAGCTTCATCTACCCAAAGGATATAATAACATTCAAATAGTTACTATCATTGATTAATTTAAACTTTTCACCACTCTAAAATAAGTGTGGAAAATTGATGCGCCTCCAATCAATATTACTTGGGATAGCTACACACAATGCATAAAGAATAAGACTCATCTAATGCTTCTTTGCATCACTAGCTTCTTCACAAGGGTCAAGCAGATTATCATTATTTTATTTGATTGATCCTCATTTTCATAATCAATTTTCGATGAGGACAAGTACTTGCATAATGACCAAGTTTACCACATGTATAAGTAATGCTGAAGTCTTAAACATGTTCACTAAAGCTTTCTTTTGTTTCATGTCCTTTAGATAAAGTAACAAAATGCCATTGAGAGTTATTTCTAGATGAAGTTGTGAATCGCATAAGGTTGTGATAAGATATGTCAATTTGAGTCGCCACTTGAAATTAAGAGAATAAATTTCTAAGTTATCATTTCATTACAAATATTAGAATAAATCTGGAGATTGTGGTGCGGTGATCTCTCAGCATCACAATGGGTCATCATTCATCAAACCATGTCATATAACAACAAATTTAAAGATCCTTATTTAAGCATTATTTCATCCATAAGATGATCATGAAAATTTTGGTACATATTTTCACTTTAAAATTTCTTTCATCTCATAAGAAGCAATAGGTGGTTTTCCCAATTAAATTTTTGTGTGAGATTAATCCAATAAGTCTTAGCATTTAGTTAATTTCATGCGTGCAAAATGAACTTGTCTTCTTAACATGGGCATCCAAGCAAAATATTGGTCCATTCTAAACCAATCTAAGAAAATTTTAGGATCAAGTACCATCAAAAATATATGGATCAATTTTAACCCTACAATAACTTCTTCACTTCTTTAAGTGTACATTTGAGCAAAAAAATTAGATAAATTCTTCATAATATCGAGGATAATGCTCATAAGAAATTCATGAGTATAACTTCATCTCATCATAACAGTATTGATGATCGAGGAAGCATCATCAAGATATTCAAAAGTTGTTCTTAAGAAACGATCTAATAGAATATACAGAAAGAGGAATGGGATTACAGATGACCTTCCTCTATTGTGGTGTTCTGTGATTGCAGTTTCTGAATGTAAAGCACCAACTTTTTTTGTTAAGGCTTCAAATCTTTGAAATTCATTATAGGTTTTTTTGGTATATCGGTAAGTTTTTCATTTTTTCTAGCAAACTCATAGGAATCATGTTTTTTCATCTATTGATCTTGATATCTAACTAATTGAATGATATATTTTAAAATTTTAATATAAGCAAATATTTAATTAATTTTTTAAAAATATGCAATGTACAAAATCAAAACACATTAAAAAGTAAGTAAATGCTAATTAGATAAAAAATTATGTATGTTTTTAACAATGAATTACAAGATTACTCTAGCAAAATAAAACTCAATACTAAAGATGCTCAAAGAAACATACTTTGCTCGATTTAAATATGATGGGACAAGATGTTTTATTATATGATATTTATTACAATCATAGTTCTTCAATCTCACAAAAGAGTAATGATAAATGCACACTACTATTGAGCACATTCACAAATATTATGAATTTAGAAGTTAAAAATATTTTGATTAAAGGTTAACTACACTAGATAATCTTGTGCAAAGAAATAACCAAAAGTTATGACCATCTAACCTATAAGATTTAAAATAAAAATTGGATATTGAAGTCATCTCTACAAATATCCATGTGGAGATATCCTTCTAATGTCACCACACACTCAAGATTTACACCAAAAGAAATTAATGAATAGTAGAAATTTAAGAAGATAACTTTATTCCAAATCCAAGTGCCAAGCATTATAAGAGCCTCTATTTATAGGATTGAAAGAGAAATACTCAAACCTAATAAACTCAAACTAACACCATCATAACTATATAAATGTAATCAAATAACCAAGATCAAAAATCATTCCATGTAAGCAAAATGTCATACAATATTTAAACATGACATTTAATAGAATTTTTATAAGCTCAAGAAATATACAAACATAAAGCCCAATAATACATAACTTAAATTATAACAAAAGGCCCAATCATGAATTTAAGTTTAGATGATGACATCGAGAGGTGTCTATGATGCATATTCATGAAAAAGAGAAGTTCTATGCACTGGGGTGAGAGGACCGGAGAATAAATGTAGAGAAATGGCATTCAATCATAACATATAATGTGGAAGGCAAAATAACTTGATTCATATTGAAAATTTTGAATATAGATTTGCATAAAGTTACAAAAAAGTAGGTTTTAAATTTTAAATATGGACAAAAACACTATACTAGAAAATTTTGGATTTTTAATTTAGATAACTTTTTTTTTAAAAGAAAATATTGTCAAATTAAAATTTTAACTATTTTATTTATTTTATTTATAAGTAATATAAATTTGATATTTTGAAATTATTAAAAAATAACTTGCTAACATTATCTTCATTTATCACAACTATCAAAAGTTGTCACTATTAGTAGTCAAATATTATTAGAATATCATAACTCCATAACAACATTGTTATTCATCATCATTGTTAAATAGATGACAATATTACTATCCTTCAACTACCACAATTGCTTCTTGATCTTCCCACAATCACATAAATAAATAAAAATGAGGTTTTCAAAATGAAATATGTTTTTTCAAGCAAGAATTAATAAAATAGAAATAAAATAAAATTAAAACCTAAAAAGATTTCAAACAATGCGAAAGAAAATAAAAGGGGGTTACAAAAAATAGTTTTTTATTCAATATAAGTAATAACTTATTAATATTCTTGTCCTAGAAAAATAATATTACTAGATGTTACTTTTAGCTTCTTTAGTAAAGAAATGATGTAAAGACATAATAAAAAGCTAATTTTGTGGAAACCTTAAAAGAGGAAAATCATTCAATAAAAAATTATATATATTAGTACATCTTAATAATATAGATGTGAAACAATATAGTAATATAATGTTGAAGATAAAGTTGACACGATGTTGATCTTATAATACACAAAAAATAGTAAAATTAAGATCTATTTATTCACATGGTATGAAGAGCATATTGTTTTAGATTTAATTTTTGCTTTCCTTCTCCTTCATTTTGCCTCCCTCATATAGGAATGAGCTTATAATTAATATCCTGTAAATGCATGCAAAACCCATACCATATCATCCACCTCAAACCCTGATCATATGATGTATTTCATTTGAATGCTCAAAATAAGTTAATAAGATCTTTGTCTTGTTAAATCAGATCATGACTATAAAAAATATATTAATAGATATTTAATTTAACATATCCCAAAGTTTCTAATATAGAGATCTCACAATATGTTTTTTTAACATCAAGATGTGTTTAATTACTAATATTTTAAGTGTCATATAAATTCTTACTCCTCTTTCTCATTATGAAAGAGCACATATCCACCAATGATTTGTTAGGTGTAAACAAAAACTTGAAACAATAACATAGAAAATTATGTTTTTCCATTGGAAAAGTTTGTTGTGAGTATTCAAAGTACATATTAACTATTACTTGCTAATTTAGCAATCATTAGAACTCAATTTCCTTTAAAAAAATTTTTTTTAAAAAGACAACTTTTCGGAAAATGTTCCATATATTTGATCACAAATTCTAAATTTTAACCTCAAGATTTTTATTAAAAGCCTAAGTTATAAACTATTAAATTAGAATGACTTTCCAACTTTTTGCAATATTTTCTTGCCTTTGTCCAAACAAAATCTTAAGAAATGACAAAATCAATAATTATTTATTCTATTATAACAACTTTATGAAAATTTTCACGAAAATGCCCTTATTTTGTCCTTAAGAAAAAAATATTAATCCACGACAAAATATATTTTTTTCAACTATTTTATTTTTCTTTTTTCCGTGTTTCAATTTTATATTTTATCATTTTCTGTTTCTCGGATCATGAGTCACTGTTATACAAATTATATTTATCATATCCTTAGCGCCTATTTTCAGCCCTATGTTGATTAATATATTCCATTGATCTGAATAAAGATGCCACAAAAGATTCAATATTTACAACATCAATAATATATATATATATAAACATATATATGTTATATATATATTATATATATATATATATATATATATATATATATAGCTATCCTTTATTCATTCTGCAGGAAATCTATCTATCCATTGTTACACACCCCTTAATCCTCTCCTTATATTGTATAATACGATCAAAATCAATATTAACCCCTTAATTATTATTTATATTTTGCATAATAATAATCATAATTATTATAAAATTTTATCTAATATTATGTAATATTTGACAAAATCATTGAAATTATCTTGTACATATAAAAATAATAATTACTGTAATTAGCTACTCATCAATAAATATATTTGTTGAATTGTTCAACCATTTGCTACTATATTATCTGAAAAAATATACTAATATTATCTTTGTTGAATTGTTCAACCATTTGCCACTATATAAGGAGCCCACGAAACAATCCTTAACTCACTCAAAAATCTTTCAAATTTAATCAATCATCACAGTGGATTCTCCCATGGATTTTCTGCTTTCTGCTATCTTCATCCTCACTGTAATTAGCTACTCATCTATAAATATATTTATATCTATCTATCTATATGTATAAGTTTCAAGATTCATAGACATGTGAATTGATGGATTATTTAACGTCCTAAATATGTTTTGCCAAAATTTATTCAAGTTAAAAAAAATAATAATCTTTCGAGTAATTTCCAGTAATTTTTTTTAAAATTGTCGCAGCTTACAAGTGCTCATGCAAGGACACATGAAGCAATGTCTGCTCTAACTTACTGGCGTAGTATCCTTCCCCAAACTCCCATCCCTACCAGCATCCTGCAGCACCTACCCGAAGGTCCTCTCTCTCTCTCTTCTCCCTCTCCTATAAGGCTTGTAATATGTAACATACTCGCAAGGTCAGTGTTTATACATGCCCTTGCAAGTACACTCTGAATAATTTATTGTGATGTTATTATAGAGCATAAATTAAAACGACCGCTCAAAATAAAAAATATATGATTTTAAGTAAAATATAGGTTGGCTTCAGTAAAAAATAGTTAGATATAAATCAACTTTAAAAAATTATGAAAAATTAAACCTATTTAAAATTCTTGAAGTATAAGCAAACTATTATTAATTAGTAGAATTAAAAATGATAGGATGTAATATTAATTTGATGATATTATTATGAATAAATTATTATATATGAGGAAATCAATTTTCAGTATATAATAACTAATTATAATATATACACACACACCACTAAATTAGATAAAATTAAATATAAATAAATTTGCAATATACATAACTATAAAATTACATTTTAAATTGTTTTTAAATATGTTTTTATTATTCATGATAATTCTTTTTATAATTTTACGCAACTAATTTACAATAAGATTTACTAGATTCATTCATTAAGCTATCTAAAAACATTTGATTTTCACTTAAGCAATAAGACAAACATTTAAGGTTATCCTTCAAGTGAACAGCCTTCAGGTAAGCTTGGTGAAACACATTTCATTTAAATGATTAACATAAAATAATTAATTAGAAAATTATTTTGCAAATAGTTAACTAATATTAAACAATTTTTTTTATCATTAAATCAATAATTAGTTCCACATGGCCTCACAAGATCAATTAAAAAGGTGATCGATTATAACAAAAATGAGGTCAAGGAAATGGGTTAGCCTAACTTAAGTACCTACATGTAAAACAAGATACAACACAAAATTAGCACTAAAATCTAATGACACATCAATGACTCATAATACAAATGCCAAAATGCATAAAATAACTCGGTACGAATGGTACAAATGTCATATAGAAAATAGCATGAGAAATGTCTTAGGAAAAATGTATACTTGTATTTTTTTTATTATGATGTTGATAATGTTGATGTCTTGGCGTTAATATTAAGTATTAAAAATACTATGGAACACTGCTTTGATTCCAAAACTCTCACATGATTGTTATTTATGTAAATTCATACTAATTGGAATGATTTTCATCAACTTACAAATTATAATTTAGAATTTTTCTTCCAAAAAAAACTTTCTTCTTTTGACAACAGAAAAGATGATGCACTCTTTTGAATTGAAAAAGGCACCAACTCTCTTCATTAGTTACAGATGTGCAGCCCTTGAGGAACAAATCCACAATGACCCAAATACTCCACTATTCTTTCTAAAAGATAGCTTAAACCCAGGCACAATTATGTCTCTAGACCTCACCAAGATTACCTCAACCACGCCCTTCCTCCCTATCGATAAGGCCAAGGCTACACCTTTCACTTCCTCAAAACTCCCTGAAATTCTTAGCTACTTTGGCATCCAGCATGGATCAGCAGAGGCTGTAGCCATGCAACAAAGTTTGGCAGAGTGTGAGGAGTTACCCCTCGATGGTGAGAGAAAGTGTTGTGTTACGTCCATGGAAGACATGGTGGAGTTCATTGAGGCTGAACTAGGCAGCGAAGATGTGCGAGCTATTGAGACTTCTATGATAGGTGGTAATGATGGGGTGCCATCGAGCCAAAAGTATGTGGTGGGACCCAAAGGAGGGAGGCACATGGTGAGTGCTAAGTGTCTTCTAAATTAATCATGAAGTTAATCAAAGTATAAATATATTTTTAATTTGAAATAATATATATATATATATATATATATATATATATATATATATATATAGGATGCGGAAGCACTAGTCTCTTGTCATCCAGAACCATACCCAAGAGCATTATATTATTGTCACACAACGATGAACATTGAAGCATATAAAGTGCAATTGTTCGGGGAAGATGGTGTGATGGCGGATGCTATAGCGACATGCCACACAAACACCTCGAGAATGGAAATTATGCGTTTCAAAATATTGAACGTGAAGCGAACGAACCGATTTGTCATTTTCTCACCAAGGCCACCTTATTTTTATTAGCTTGTCAAAGAATATACTGCTTTAAGAGGCATCTTCCATATTAATAGTATTTTAGTGTCCATGCTTATGTTATGTCTTTATTGTATGAATCAATGTTTCTAAATAATGTGGGTGGTCTACATGTTGATGATGTGAATTGTATGATTATTATGCATGAATGTTCTCATAAGAATCACCTTATATTATATGTCTTGTTGAGTTTGTTGATTTTGAATAATACAAAAAAGCATGGATTTATCAATCAACACAAGACTAAAATAATGAAGGATCAAAATCATGAAAAATGTTTATTAATGCTTATTTTTTCATGCAAATAGTCATTATTATATATACATGTGTCAAATTCCTTTAGCAATTTTATGGGAGGTAAAGTATAATTCTCATATGCTCAAAGAATAAAGTCCATGAATTCATCTCAAATATTTACTTCACATCAAATATGAAGAATAATATTTTGGGTTTGGGCTAATTATTAGAAAGGATTGATATTAACTTAATGTAAAAACAATTACTTTTATGATATAATAGAAAATAAATTGACTAATGAGGTACCTATTTAAATAGTATAATATTTTTCTAAAATATTTTATGTGATGTTAAAAGAATTTAAAGGGTTTCTATAAGGATTAATCATGGCTATTCCATCTATGATAAGAACACCTTAACTTCAATAGCCTTAAATTTTAATCATAGAAAGAGATGGTGAGAGGATTATCTTGCAAAACCAAAGCTACCAATTATTTTGAAGAGGTTTACTTAAGAAGCCATCATTGCAAAGTTATTTATAAAAGTCAAGATCAAGATCTATAAAGTCACTTAATATAATGCACACTAATATTTATGGCTCTTTTAGACTGATATCTTTTGAAAATAATCTAATTATTATGAACATAATTCAAAACTTAACTTAAAGTATGAAGATGTCAAAGGAATTTTATTCAAAAGTGATCAAGTAACTTAATTAATAATCCCCTACATTATTAAATTGAGGATTGGATAGAACTTATACTGTGGTAAATATTATCATTTTTCATAATTTTTTTAATATGATATGTTCTTCATGCTTTGGTTGTCTTTTACTTATGCCTAACATGTTTCTTTACCAATCATCTCAGTATTAAAGATGACTTTATGTTGAAAAGTTTAACAAAGTTTAATTCATTTAAGAAATCTAGGTGGGCCTTTTTAAATAAAGCTTCAATAAACTCTTTCTTGAAATCGCTAGATCTGTAGCTTAAAATGTAACTAGGCAATGGTATCTTCTTGGAAATATTTATAATGTGACTATGATAGTCCACACATGTAAAATCACACAGTTGTCCTAAGTAATAAGGAGTGAGTATAGTATGATCCTATGATAATTGCACTCAATTATCAAAATTAGGTTGATTAGATGTTATTTGGATCATAAAATTAAGGCACTGAGGAAAAACTAAAATCTTCTCCTAGATTAAGATAGTTGTTAACCTTTTTTTGTTAAATTCCTAAAGTTCTTAACTTCTTGTTTTCCTTTCACAACATACCTATATTCCAATAATAAATTCAATACATGAAATATTTGTTAAGGTGCTTTGAATTTTAAAGGGGCATTTAATTCATGAAGAAATAAAAAATATGTGGAAAACTTGTAAATGAACATTGCTACAATAAATGAAAGAATGAGAAGATAGAAAAAAACTCAAAAATATAGCGATAAGAAAGTCTTCTTTGCTACCTTTGATATTTTCTCTTGAATCTCTCTAATTGGCTTCTCCAAAAACTTGAAGAAATATTCATAATTTTTCTCTTAGGACCCTCCAAAAATTGTGAAGAGCTAAAACATGACTACAAAAGTGTTTGACCTCAATTTTAGTGAGGCTGACAACCCTCCTCTTAGACCTAGGATTTAATCTAGGCACTAAGGTTCTATTAACCTCAAGTGAAGTTAATAACACAATAATCTCAGTAAATTAGGATCTCCGATCTTAGATCAGGAGCTTCCTAATTATGCACTTAGGATACTGCAATTAGTGGCTACGTGCACAACCTCAACTAAAGAAAAAATAAAAATAATAAATTAAAATGAAATTTGATTTCAACTGAACCCATTAAGGTAATTAAGTTTGATTTACTTAATTAAACCATTTGAGCTCAAAATCAGCTAAATTTTAAAAAACAATTCAAATCAAAACTAAATCAAATCAAATCAAACAAAAGGTACATAATCAATACACAAGTATAAATGAACCTAAAAAATAAATTTAGATGGGGTTTAAAGTGGTCAATTAGGTCGTCCGTCTGACCTAGAGTTGACCCATTGGGCCCCACCAAGCCAAAAATCAAACTAATCAAAATTTGATCAATTTAAGTCATCTTAAATACTTACATTTATCAAATTAATATAATAAACCACTAAACTAATTAATTCTTAATCAATTGATGACTCAAATAGCCTAACTGGGTCACCTAGTTTAAAATGAACCCGAAAGGACCCTATTGAACTTAAACTCAAAATAATTTTAAATTAATTTAAATTAAATATTTCAAAATACTTTAAATTTATATTTGAACATAATTTAAACTTTTCTTGAGTTTGATTTGATCAAATTGGCTATTTGACCTAAGTAATCCTTGATTCAACCCATTTAACCCAAATTGGCCCAAAATAGGTCTAAATCAAAATCAAATATAAATTAATTAAAATTAATTACTCCATATCATTTCAAATACTCAATGAAATATAATTGAAGCTTGAACACATTTCAATTTGTGTCATATTGGTCATTTAACCCATGTGAACCCAATTTGACCCTTTAAGCCTAATTTGGATAAAAAAATGGGTTTAAATCAAAAATTAACACAACCCAAATTAAACCAAATCAATGCTTAAAATTATTCTTAAGTTAATTATTGAATATGACTCAACTTTCAATGGCACTCAATTTAGCCACTTTGGTCAATCGGTCAATCTATCTCGAATTATCCTAAATTGACCTATATGACCATATTAAGCCAAAATCAAAATAAATTAAAATTAAATCAAATTAATTATTATAAATTGCTTTTAAAACTTAATTAAACTTAATTTGACTCTTATTTAAGTCCAATTTATCTAATTTGGTCAACTTGCACCATGGACCTAGATGAACCCAAATTGGCCTAGTTTGACCTATTTAGGTTAAATTGAGTTTATTTGGGCTTTAAGATAAAATTACATTAATTAATTATAGGTATTATAAATAATTATTTTAATATAAATTAAATTTAATCCTAAATTAATTGGACAAATAAGACTTACTTGACTCAACCTAACTTAATTTGGGTTAAGATGAGTCAACTCAAATCTTAACCTAAAATGAGTCCACTCACCTCCCCATACATCAAACCAAGTAAAATTTCAGCTTGAATAAAGAAAAGAGCATGCCAAACACAAGAAAAAAAATGGAGGTGAGCATGAGGAGAAAAAAATATGCATTTCTTTCTTCACATGGGGGAGTGGCATAAAAAAAAGCATTATAATGTACACACTTCATTTCTTTTATACTTAACATACCAAAAAGAAAACACATACACATACACACACACATCTTCTTCCAACTAGTTGAAACCCCCACCATCTCTTGTGCTCTCTAAGTCCAAGAGCCACTAATTTTTAGCAACGGGTGGTAGTGTACGAGCTTTCCATAGAAAGAGGAGATCCGTGATCTTCTAGCATCCTAACCATGCTGAGGTAACTTTTAAACTTTATATCAACCATATGTGTCTATGTTTGGTGAAACATTTGCACAAATCTAGGATTTTCTTTTAGATCTCATTTCACTTTCTATATTTCAACTCCCCAACATGAAATATAGCAACTTTCAGTTAAGATCGTTGGAAGATCATGAGATCCAGTGATGTTTTTAATAGATCCCATCAATCTAACTCTATTTGGTCTGCCTCCAATGAGGGAGACAATCTGTCCATCTTACTTTGATAAAATGGACAACTACGATAAGATCTCATCTTTGATTTATTCTATTAAATCTGACCCAAAACATCAAAAAATCATAAAAAATAAAATAATGAACTAAAGAATATGAATAAGTGCCCTATGAATTCATCTTTTCAATAGGAATCCGATAAACATAAAAATGCCAAATTGGGATGTATATTTTAGGAGTAATTTGAGTTTTAGGAAAATCTATATTTCTTTAATTACTCTTAAAATACTAAGCCAATCAACTAAAAGTTTTAGAAAATAAACTTAATATTTTAGCAAACCTATCATAAAAGATATATTAATTTTTGAAAGTAATTAGCTACTTTTAAATAAATAAATAATTTAAAAAATTATAAAAAGTATGAAAATTCACCAAAATAATTTAAATCACTTTAATAAATATAAAATCTTAAAAAAATTGATTAGATCTTCTCGATCACACTAAATTATAAAAATAATTAAATTAGAGTTTAATTAAGCATTAATTTATTACTTTGATTACATACAACTTTGAAAATTTATAACTAATTGTAGAAAAATTAAAAAAATTTGAAATAAATCTTATATGGAAAGCTTAGACTGATGAGAATCCAAGAAAAATAAAATTCCTATGTTTCATCCAATGAGCAGTGATTGATTAGGGTTTAAATATTTATTAATTAACTTAATTATGCTCTAATCACTTTTTAATTAACTTGAGATTTGACATGTTGAATATATGGGATGACCTCTGCCTCGTATAATTTTCTTAGGCTAATTTCTCGAGTGGATTAAAAGAATCAAAATTTTAAACCCAAATTATCACTCTTATGTAATTAAGTAGTTATTAAGATTAAGAAAATTATGAAATTGATTAAAGAGTGTTAATTAATCATTATAATAGTAAGGATAGTAAATAATAATAATAATTAGGACCCTCTTTCTAAATATTTTTCAAGATTACCCTTAAGGTGCTTAATTAATAAATTAACTGATTAGATGAAATTTGAAAATGAAACCATCATAATTAACTCATTTAATAAAATTATATTTAATTGACCCTCCTTATGTGCTTAGTTAGTATAAGGATCATTAATGAAATTATGATTCTTCATTGGTGTGGGGAATTATAAAAGTAATTAGCTTAATCTTTTTAATTCAATTATTTATTAAACATGAGCTTAATTGCATAATCCTTGGACAATACAAATTTTTATTTTTCAAGCATATTATCATGATTTGTGAGCTCTTGCTTAATAATTAATCAAATTAAGATATTTTTGAGAGGGTAAATAAATGGATTATTACTTGGGCAAACTTAATTAATTCATAAAAGCCACTTAAATTCTCTTTAAATTTATTAACAAACAAATATGGATATAGGTTGAACACTAAGTATTGTTTCACCTCTTTAGGTTTCATCAACTTAAATATTCAATTTAAACATTAAAGAAACTTTGATTAGATTTAAGGGGTGCTTATCTAACTTGATTGTCCTTATATTCTAATGAAATCAAGTATGTTGTGTGGTGGTATTCAATTACTTTCTTTCAATTAGCATAAATGTGCATGCCACATGCTTCATGTATTCATGTTTTAAAGCAAAAAGAGTATGATTACATTTAAATTGAATGAGTTGGGCAAATATTATCATATAGTGTGGTTATTGTCATTAATAAATCTCAAACAATTTTGAAATTACATGTTAATTATGAATTTTAAATTAATGTTTATTATAAATAAATAATTATGTGAAAATGAAATGTTCATTTCCTCGTAATCAAAAGATGACAATTGATGGTTTTATTCCATGTTTATACTTATATATTCATGTATTTGAATTGGCAAATATATAATCTGGATATCCAGGATACAAGGCTTTAAGCAAGGAGGTCTTACATAATATCACTTTCCTGGTTAAACAATAGCACATACTTGCTTAATTTCATTTATTTGCATGCATATATTAGAATATAAAGTGAAAACCTCTTTTTTCCATTATGCTTTATATAAATAAAAGATATTTATATAAAACTCTTTTCATGATTTTATTTCTATGTTTTTGTATATGTTTATGTGTATTTGAATTGACAAGAATAAAGTCTAGACATCCCGAGAACACAAGGCTTGAAGTAGCCCCAATGAGGTCTGAGATAATCTCACTTCCATGAGTTAAGAATGATATGCACTTGCTTAAATTCCTAATACATGTTTGCATATGCTTAAATATCAAACAAAATCCCATTTTTCTATTAAATCCATGCATCAATATTATTAAGTGTGTAAAAAATATGAGTACATTGCATGTATATGTATATGTATATATATATATATATATATACTAAATCAAATATTGAAGAAATTAAAAAGGAAAGGAAAGAATGTGGATATTATGAATAATAAAATGAAGTATTGGAGAATTTAAATAAATATATTTTGGAAAGGCTAAATAGAGGAGAATTTAATAAAAATAATTTCATTTGATTTTG
This sequence comes from Cymbidium sinense, assembly GCA_021442155.1. Lineage (NCBI taxonomy): Eukaryota > Viridiplantae > Streptophyta > Magnoliopsida > Asparagales > Orchidaceae > Cymbidium > Cymbidium sinense. Next base: position 31,083,422 of record CM038224.1, read on the forward strand.
AATAGTGATTAAAGCATAATTAGGGTTTGAATATTTCTTTAATTAGCTTAATTTAGCACTAATTATTTAGGTAATTATTCTCAAACTTGGCATATTGATATAATGGGATGACCTCTGCCTCCTATGATTTTATTGAGATTTTTTGGCCATGTAATTAAGGGAATTTTAAATTAAACCCTTAATTACCCTCTTTATCAATTTAATGATTATTAAAAATTCTAAAAAGTAAAATGTTAATTAATTTAACTTCATTAATCACTTCTTGATAGTGAAATAATGAGGGAGGGTGATGAGGACCTATTTTTAATTACTTTTCCAAATTCATTGCCTTAAAGAGAGTTAATTAATGAACAATTTAATCAAGAAATTAATTAACCAATGAATAATGAAATTAAATCAAATTAAATTGATAATAACATTAGAAAATCAATATTTAAATTAAGGGTTCTTCTTTTATGTTCAATAACATAAATACCTTTAAGAAAATTATGATTAACACATAAGTGTGGAAAAATTATAAGCGTACTTAATTTGATTCTTTAATCTAATTAATCTCTAATCATGAGCCAATTACATTAGGTCTTTTAGGGGCATTGTAATTTTATTTTTCTCATGTGCATATCATTTATGGCTCATGATTAAATGGTTAATGAAATTAAAAAAACCATAGGAAAGAGTAATTAAATGGATTGTTTAATGGTTCAACTTTATTAACTTATAAAAACTACTTAATTATCTTTCCTTAAACAAACTAAAATCACCAAAATGGGAATGGGATAAAAAAATTTGGCAAATGATCTCTCCTCTTTATGTTCAATCAAAATCCAAAATTAAATTGACAAGAAGCTTTAGTTTTCTTTAAATAATTTAATTTAATGTGATTGCCCTTAGGAATTAATGTAGTTGAATGAATTATGTGGAAATGTTTAGCTATTCCTTTTCAATCACCATAAATGTTGTATGTTATGTGACATCATGCATTCATATTTTCAAAATTAAAAGAAATTTACTTATGCAAAATTACATGTGTTGGCTTAATCTTATTATATGTGTGGCTATTATCACTAATAAATTCAAAATTTGTTTTCAAAAGTTATAAATTGGTAATAATATTTGGAGTGATAGTAGTTATGAATATATGTATAGGATTTACATGTGTTTATAGCTTAAGCATGTGAAAGTGGTGCTTTCATTCCTATGTTCATGTATGGATTTACATATATTTGAATGATAATAAGTATATACTGACATCCCGGAATCGGATTTAAGTAGCCCCAAAGAGGTCATTTAATTATCTCACTTCCCTGGTTAACAAAGGCACATATTTATTTAATTTCATTCATATGTATCTTTGAATTAGAGTTTTGATAGAGCTTTATACTTTACATGTATAAATAATTCAACTAAAAAATATAATTGTTTGCATGATTTTCATCCTTATAGTTGTACATACATTCATATGTATTTAAGATAACAAATATATAGTCTGGACATCTTGAGAATACGAGGCTTTAAGTATCCCCAAGAAGGTAATTTGATTATCTCACTTCCTAGTTAAACAATGACATGTACTTGCTAACATCTTTTATACATGTGTGTGTATATTTGATTAGAGAATGAATGTCCTCTTTCTATTAAAAACAAATGCATCCATAATCATTTAAGTATGCTAAAATATGTTGCATGTATAGGTATACCGAGTGTTAAATCAAATGCATGTTATGGGTGATGAAAAGGAATGGTTCAACATATTCTATATGATGGTAATTCAATCACACTAATCTTAAGATGCTTTCATGTTGAATAGAATTCTTTAAGTTTAACCTAAACTTAGGATTAACAAAAAATACTTAATAAATCATTCACTAAAAGAAACTAAATCATAAGAATGTGCTTTTAGGAAACTACTTAGGATAGGGATAAGGGAGGTTAAGCCTTTTTCTTGTCTTTACAATACTTAGATGCTAAGTGTAAATCAAATGAAGTAAAACAAAATTTAAATTAAAATTCACTAATATCCTAAACCACTTGAAATGAAAAGAACCACCATATCAACTTAAGTGATTTCAAAACATAAAAAATATAATTCAAAAGCCTAGCTAAGACATATGACCTGAAGCCTAATCACTCACATTTGAATGCTAAGCCACCACTTCTAGCTTCAGGTTTGGACTGTGTATGTAATGATGATGTGTTTTATTTTATAATATCATGTTTTAGACTGAATGTTAAAATGTGGATCATAGACTAAATGTTATGAAATTATTAGCCTAATATTATTTTATGCAGGGGATTGTGCTTAATGGGCTGCTAAAAAATAGATATAAATGTTCTATTTGCAGGTTATGCAAGCATAATCCATGTTAAGACAGATGGACTTGGTTACCCATGTGCAGGGTGCTAAAACCAAATTATAAAAAAAATAAAACTACTTGGGATTGTATGTATGTTTAGTTAACATCTATTTTGTAGGTGTAGTTAGATTTATTTTTCCATAAAAATGTAATTTTCTAATAGGAATTAGGATTAGTCCTATGGGGATTAGGATGAGTAGTGGATAGAAGGCTTAGTCCTTGGGTGCCCTATGATGCCTTGGAGCAAAATCAAATCAAGAGAAAGAAGAAATGAAGAAGTGAAGACTCCCCATAGCATGTATTCAATTCTAAATTATAATATTATTTATAATATTGGATTGTATAAAGGTAGAGCTTGGCTATCCAATTTTCTCTTTTCTGTGGTGTATGGTGGTACCCAGTCACATCAGCCTCTTATTCTTTCATGGTAGTCTATAAAATGAATATTGTTATGTATAATTTGCGTACTAGAACAACATGATTTTCATAGTTTCTTAGTGATTGATGATTGAATTTGTGGCCTGGATGTAGTAGCCTCTCTGGATAAAATTAATTTTAATAGCTCATAATAAAATTTAAACAACTTTCAACCTCACTTTAAATACTAGGCTATAATCAAGAAAATTAAAATTTTAGCAACTCCTTAGCTATATTTTGTATGTCTCATAGCATGCATGTCATATTATACCACTCTTGCAAAAATAAGGGCCTCTATTTACTTTAGAACTACTTAACTTATAAGAGCAACATAATGAAGCTTCACCCTTTTCTCCTCTTGATTTGTATACCCAAATTATCTTGTAATTTATAACAAATTACATAGTTTGGTCTTTAGTGTTTAGGGCAGCCTCTTCCAAATTATAAAATTAAGAAAAGTCAAGCAGATTATTTCTCTCATAGAAGTTAACCATTATATCCTATTTCACTTAGATTTGGACATACTTTAACTTGTAAGGCTCCCCAGATCTCATCGAGGTTACTTATCTCGTTTGGGCTATGAGCATAAATCCTATCCTCTTAGGCATCTCTTTAATCTTGTGTTGATGGATTATAAGCCTTAGCAATCTATTAAAATTTTAACTCAAATAAATAAATCATCTCTTTCAAACATATAAAGCCTCACTATTGGATAGGTTGAAATGCTCACTAGGCTTCCTAGTATTATGAGCATTTTCTACTTAATTTCCTATAGATTCTAAAATAACTCTTCCAATTGAGCAATCTCACTTGATTTTCCAAAATAGCCAATTTATTGATAGTCTTAACCTTAAAATCTTTGGAGATAATAATTGACTACTTTAATCGAGAATTTTCTTAGAAAATCCCATTTCTTATGATGTAATTAACTATGAGGCTTGCCTCATTAAGGAACTAAAGAACCCGATATTAAATAAACCCTACTAATTTTTTATGTAAAGTAGAGGAAGAATCTCTGATACATATGAAGGCTCATAATGCCTTAAGAGTCCTTATTGGGTGATTAGGTCCATTGTAGGGTGATGTTTCTATTTTTTAAGATAGTACATCATACCTTAATGTCACACCTGGTCACTTCAATAAGTACCCTCTAAGATTTATGTGGTGTTCACATAACGCATTCAAAAATAAACACCACAATCACCACTTCTAGCTTTAGGTTAGGACAGTGTATGTAATTATATTTATTTTGTTTAATGATGTAATATTTTCAACTAGATGTTAGGTTTATTGAGCGTAGAGTGGATGTTAGGCCATTGTTAGCCAAATATTATTTTTTATAGTGGATTATTGTTAAGGGCCGCTGAAAATAAATATAAATGCTTTTTCTTGCAAGTTGCTTATGCCCGTAAGCATATTCCACATTAGGAAAAATGTGTTTTGTTACCCATGTGTAGGGTGTTAAGTCCAAATTATACAAAACTTGCTTAGTTTTGTATGTATGTTTAGCTAACATCTATTTTGCAAGTGCAATTAGATTTACTTTCTATAAAATGTATTTTTTTTTTGTAATAGGGATTAGGATTAGTGCTATGAGATTTAGGATGAGCAATGGCTGAGGGCATAGTCCTCTTTGGAAGATGCTTCCATAAAGGGTTCATTCATAAATTTTGGGGTTCTAATTTGATTATGATTCATTTATGTTCAAATTAATTATTTGAATTAATTAGTTCAATTAAATGCAAAATTAGGTCATTTTATAATTAATTAGGCTTCAATGTGTTTTCATGATGTATTTAACTTCATTCGAGTATGGTTTGATGTTTTGGATCATTTCCATATTATTCTTAATTTATTCATATTTAAGTTTTTTTCATTAAAATCAAGGTTTAAAATTAAAAATTTCACATATTTAGATTTATTATTCAATAAATCATGAAAAATTCTCCAAATGTGTATCCTAACACCAATTTCAATTTCTTAAAGTTTCAAATCATTTTGATCAATGGTTTGGGATTAATTTAGGTTTCAAAATTTATCCAAACCCAAATTAATTTAAAATACACAACAATTTGGGATTTTAATTTTAATGGATTCTTCTCATCAACACGATTCAATAGAGCTCTCATTTGTATTTTTTGATTTTATATTTTTCTATGAGTTTTGAATTTTCTAGCATTTTATTTTAATTTTTAAATTCAAAAACTCTTGAATTTCTTCTTAATTGGGTCCACATGGATCCAACATGACGCCACAGTATTTGTCCACGTAGGATCCACATGGATTCTGCATCAAAATGATGGTGCACCGGGATTCTTATGTTCTATCCGATCGAATATTAAACGGCTCTAATCAATCAATGGTTTTCCTTAAAGGATTTAATCAAATGATCTGCCTAAATCTCGGTCATCAATTCTTAACAAAAGGAATGGATGGTGGAGATTATCTTTTCTTTGATGAAGAAGAATGCCAAGAGTCGTCTGTCGATTCGAGGTGATTTTCTGTGATTCAACAATTGAAATTGCTTGAATTCGATTCCAAAAGCATCAATGAATGAAATCGGAGGGATATATACAGTTTGATCTTCTTTAAGATCAAATTCATTTTGAAAAGTTCCAAACCCTAAAGTTTAAGAGGTGACTTAAATGGCATACCTTAATTGTGGTGATCTCCAGTGGTGGGGTTGACTCCAATATCTTCGGAATGGTGCGTTGAGGCTATGGAAAGAAGGAATTGGATCCAATCTTTGTGGATTGCTCTATAGACCAAGCTCGACCTCTTTCCCATTGGCTTTGGTCATTCTTTGGCCTCTCGATGGTGAGGGAATCAGGGGAAGATTGAGATCAGGTTTTTATGAGGTGGGGAAGGTAATGGCATGGTTTATTTGGATCAAGATGCTCTCTAGCTCATTTTTCCTTTAGAGGCCAAGAGCCTCTTATGCATTTTCCTTTATTCTTGGTGCCATTCCTGTGGAAAGCTAGCTCAGGTTTATCAATTATTTAATAGTTGTCTACACGTTATGAGGTGGGAAAGCAAAGGGGATGAGGGATTGGAGAATTTGGATTTGGCTTCATACTCTCTTTGCTTGCCATGGCATATTACATCCTTTTGGATTTTAGTTAAGATTGATTTAATCTCGTAAGTTTGATCTCATTCTCTCTTAACCCAAGTTAGGATGAGTTTAGATGAGTTTAGGTGGTTTTGAATGACTTTAAGGGATAAATAGAATAATTGGATTAATTACTTATTCACTTTGATTTTAATTTGAGTGTTTTAAATTTCAATTTCTTTATTCTTGGATTTAAATTTGGTTTAGGTCTATCAATTTTTTTGAGTTGGATTAGATCTTAGAAATGTATTAGTCACTAAGTGAAGTGTCTTAAGTATCTAATTAGAGATTCATAATATATAATTAGGTATCCTAATTACTAGTTTTGGAAGTAATGTTAACCTCATCCAAAATGAGGTCACCACCTTTTGGTCATCTAATGCTCTTTACAAGCATTAGTTACATGTGATTGGTTGATTAGTCTTTCACATTTTATGATTATATATGCAAAGCCTAGTTCCAAGGAGGAAGTGAAAGTATGGTTGATCTACATTAATGACTTACCCTTATATGAGACTCTTGTGGAGCTATGTGGAAACTAGAACAAGTCCCCAAGTGAAGTGTGAAGGTCCATGTTGTGGAGGCTATTAAAATGGATTTAGTGAGTGCTCCCAAGGAATTTTGAAGTGGGAGAGAGTTCACGTTCTCCCGATCTAGATCTAAACTCCCAAATCCTTGGCCAAGCAAGTTCAGAGATTGGTAACCGGTATAGACTTCTTTGAGAGGGTAGATAAGAATAGTCATAGGAGATCTTTGGAATGCAAATTTGGCCATCATAAGGATCAATGCAATTCTCACATACCCCAGGTTCAAGATTGTTTTTCATGTTTTATTGCAATCTTCAAGATCTAGCCAAGTCTCCTTTTGATGCCTCAATATCAGCCACATTACCCCACCTATCAAGCATGGAGGAGGAGGAAGAAGAGAAGAGAATGGCAATGAGTACAACTACTAGCTTTTATTGATGTGTATTTTTCTTCTTTTCTTTTATTTATAATTTATAATTTATAATTTGTAAGTTTATTTGAAAAAATAAAATTTTCCTTTCTATTATCATTGTGTTGTATGCTTATATAGTTTTGTCACTATTGATGTTCTAGGATAAAAAAAATATAAAATTTTTTAACACTTAAAAAAATATATCGATTCGTTGCGCTAATGTGTCACCTCTGTTAGAGATAGATTGAAGAACCCAAAGTGAGCTCCATGATTGTCTTTGCGGTGTCGCTGTTAATGGGATATTATTTCCTCCCCAACCTAAGCCCTTTTCTCAAATGTAGCAAAACACAATGCTATGTGCTATCATCCGCATGCGATGTTGTGGGATTTTATTTTATTTTTTTATGAAAATGTTCTAAGTCATATTCCAAGTGACACGTGGGTATGGCATTTTAGTGCTGATGTTATAGCGTCGTGGTGCTATGATATTATCTTAATTGTATTAGGACATGACTTTGTGACACTAATGCTATGGCGCTGTGGTGCTATAGGATTTTATACAAGCACTGGGGTACTGATTCTTGGGTGTTGTGGCAATGACCTTGTAACATGAATACCTGAGAGTGCGACGCCGATATCCAGTGCCTCAATGCTATAGGCCACATTTTGAATTTAAAGAATGAATTTTTTAAAAACTTTAAAAATTTTGGTAGCATTTCATCTTAGTAGTACTAGGTTTTAAAATCATATAGTACAAAGCACACTTCTCCCTTATTCTAGTCTAAGATCAAAGGACGGGAGGGGGCTTTCAACTCATGCCAAAATAAAATTTAATGGCGGAGGTCTTTAAATCTCCAAGTTTTTCACACTGGATCAAGGATCAATGGTGAAATTTTTGTTAAACTAGTAAGAAAAAGTGTATATTATTTACCTAAAGTGAGAAACTTAGAGTGAAGTGTGAGCACTATTTATAGAGAATAGAGTCAAATGGGGAAAAGTCATTTAGAATGAATTGCTCACTCCTATTTATAGGAGTGGGCTAATAACTATTCCCTCTCAATAGCTAGTGGAGCATCTCGTCACCAAGATCATGATGCCTCAGGTGATAACTATTCCCTCTCACTCAGATTAAAAGTATTCCCTCTCAATAGGAAACGCAAACTTTAAAATTAACTTTTTTTTTAGATATGGATTAAGAATATTTCTTTGTCTGAGAGATAAAAGATACAATTTTGTAATAGACTCAAAAACTAAAATAAAGAGGGTTTTCTTAGTATTGTACATAAATGTAATAAATATAAAGATATACTATCTAAAAAATGAAAATATCATCCAACCATGGATTTAAATAAATAATAATAGAAAAAGTTTCCAAATTTTGTTTACTCTGCATTCCCATAAGTTCCTTTATTTTAAATTTTATTTTAATTATGAGTGCATAAATTATAGAGGAATTAAGTTAATGTGTCATGCATTAAAATTATGGGAGGAAGTAATTGAGCATAGATTACGATTTCTCAAAATTTGTTTGGATTTATGTTGTGTAAGGCTACTATGGATGTTATACATTTGTTGAGAGGTTCAATGAAGAAGTATCAAGAGAGAAAGGAAGATTTTCATATGATATTTGTTGATTTAAAGATAGCATATGATAAAGTTCCTAGAGAAGTACTTTTGAGAGTTCTAGAATAAAAAGGTGTTAATATTTGTATATTCAAGTCATTAAGGATATATATACTTGAGTTGTTGCTTGTATTCAAATACAACGAAGATTGACCAAGTATTTTCCTATTTCAAGTGGATTATATCAAAACTCAACTTTAAGCCCATATATTTTTTCTTTGGTTATGGGTGTTCTAACTGATCATTTATAAGAGGATGTACCACTACTGTATGTGTTTTGCTATTGATATTTTTCTAATTGATAAGACTAGGGAGGGAGTTTAAGAGAAAATTTATTATGGAGCTCAACCATAGAATCTAAAGGCTATCATTTGAGTAAATCTAAAATAAACTACACAGAGTGTAATTTTAGTAATAGTAGATCTAGTAGTAGGGTTGTGAGAATGGGTGATCAAGTCATCAAAAAGAGTGATTGTATTATAATTCTTAGGTATATTCTTCAAAGTGATGGTAAAATAGATAGAGGTGTTAGAATTCAAGTTGAATTGTTGAAGGAATGCATCAGCCTTTTGTGTGATAAAGAAGTACTTAAGAAAAAATTTATATGATAGTAGTGACACTTACAATGCTTTATGGTACATACATGTTTCCTAGTAAAAGAGAAGCATAACATTATTTAAAGTGTTTCAATGATTAGGATGCTTAGGTGGCTAACTAGCTTTACAAATAGTGAAAAATTACAAAATGAATATATACATAAAAAAGGTTGAAGCACTATAGCGAAAAATAATATTAGAGAGGGTCATCTTTGATGGTTTGGTCACATAAAACGTCAGTCATCTAATGATCTAGTTGGGAGAGTAGATGTATTAGAATTGGTCTATGATAAGAAATACAAAGGCAGACTTAAAAAGACTTAGTTAGGAAGTCTAAAAAATAACATTATTTTATTAAAATTAAATGAGAATTTAACATTTAATAGAAGACAATAAAGAAAAAGGATTCATGTAGTTGACCTCATATAGTGGGATAATGGCTTGTGTTCTATGAGTACAAGCTCTTTCTGAGGTAATCCCTTATATATCCAACTTCTCTTGAAGCTAAAATAAATTGGTCTATTAAACTTGCAATCCTACTTAAAAATGATTATCAGTTAAACACACATAACAATTTTAAACTTTTGAGGCCAAGTCATATATTATGCAAGATAGGTAAGCCCTTTATTAATTAGAAGAAATCTAAAACTGGAAACTAAAGCAAAAGGATGCAGGGTATGCAATGCTCTTGGGCTAATGCTTAATATTTTATTTTTGGGTTTTTTTTCTTGTTTATTAGACATAACTCTAATACGTGATGCAATTTCATGTCCTAATAATTTTGGCCCTACCTAATGCGTAACTCCCTCTTTTAAGCCAATGTTATCCTTAAAGATTACATGACCTCTATTCATGCAATGGTGATAAAACATTTTAAGAAGGAGAAGGTTGCAAAATAAATCAAATATATTGACAAAGCTTTTGGAAATTCTACTTTATTTTATCCATAAGTCATTTATTTAATTTTAATCTTAATAAAAAAATTTAATTCAAGTTTATCATGGCTAAATCATGGAAAAATAATAAGCATGTGAACAAATTAAAGTAAACATTTCATTCAATGTGTACAAACAAAATGCAAACACATCAAACAAATTAAATAATTTAAAAATAATAATAAAGACTAGTGTGGCTAGGAAACAAAATATAATAATAAAAATTAAAAAATTTATAGCTAAGCACTACCTTACATCCTAGCTTAAACCAACTATAATTAAAACTCAACTTGTGTTCTTTCTTCATCTTTCTGCTCAAAGACTTTAAAGATTCACCATTTATGGCTCATCTTTGTTATCTTTTTTAGTCCTCTAGAATCTCAAAGGCTTATAAGACTTTATAAGTTGTTTAAAAGTGCACTTATAACATCAAAAAATTGCAACCTTTCATTTACAAAATATATGTTAGTTCATATGTTATATTCAAAATACACAATCATTCAAACATTCATCATATCAAAAAATACTTGTCACATTTACATGTCAGGCCACCTATCTTATTGATTATTCTTAAGGGGCCTTAAGTATTTAAGATTTTAAGTAACACCCAAAAGTAAAATGATTAATTTCTTAGAAAAAATAATAATAATATCACAATAGTGCATTTGTTAAACATGATCACCAACAAAAAAAATAGTTTTAGTTTAATACTAATAGTTTCCACAATCCATCAATAAACTAACTAGTACATCATTGCATTACAACATATTATCACAATAATCAGATAAAACAAATCATTCTAAATGCATAAGGGTTGTGTCTTATTATATATCTAGTGTATGCTAAGTCATGTAAATGTATGTCTATTTGGTTTCAATTTTCTAAGTTCAAATTGGATGTTTAATTTAACTAGATATGGTTTTAATTTAGGTGATTAGTGATTCAAAAGTTTTTGATTGAACTTTATTCTATTTAGGTTTTAATTATTTAAGAATTTTTAAGAATGCACAAAATCCAGTTAACTTCACTAGCTAAGTGAACATCAAGACCATTTAGGCATCATAATGTTATAAAACATATGCTACATGAAACAATAAGGTATATTTCATAACAATTTCTATCCTAGATGGATTTTATTAATTTTAGTATTATCTAATTAATTTTGATTATAAATTTGTAATATTTTTGTAAAAGAAATTAAACAATATCTAAAATATTTTTAAATTTATAAAACTATTATATAATCAGAGAAAATCAATTTTAAATTTCATAAATTTTTAAAATTACTTTAAATGATTTAATAATTTTAATTAAATTTTAATTTCTTATCATGAAAAATTAAGAAAATAATAAAATAATTTTAAAATATATGGGCAAATTCTCTTTATCTTAGAACAATAAAAGGAATTTTAATAAAAATTTAAGAATTATTCTAATAGAATTCAATATTTTTACACTTTAAATACAATTTATTAATTAAATCATATTTTGTTTTAATTTTTAAATTAAATTAATTTTATGATTTATAGAATTTTTCTAATGGTCTATATTAACCTTTGCAATCACACATAAATTTGGAATCAATTTGATTTATTTTAGATTTTTTTATTAGTTAATTAATAAATTAAATTTATTTTATTATGATACTTTAAATATTATTTAATTTATTTATTTTGATTTTATCTAATTTTATATTTTATTACTTTCTAAAAATAGTTAAATTTTTAAAATTTATTTAAATTATTTATAGATTTTTCAAAATTTAAATATTATTTATATTATTAATTATTTATTTTATCCATTATTTTATTATTTTATTATGTTTAGCAAAAATTAAAGGGTTAAATAATTATATTAAGTTATCTCTATTTAATGAAAGTACTAGAATGTTTTTATGGATTTTGTCTGATTTTTATAATTTCTATTTTAATTTATATACATATATCTTTAGCATTAGTTTAAATTTCAATTTCTTTTAATAAATAAATTTAAATTTTCTAATAAAATTCCGACTGAAGAGTTCTAAGGGCACTTCATAAAATATTTTGAAACTAGAAGGATTAATAACATTTTATTTTGATTATTTAATATTTAAATTTTCTTTTATTTGTCCTACATTACATAATGTAATTTATGGCCTCTATTTTTTATTGGACTTCTCTTGATGCTGAATCCAAAAGGACATATTCAATTTTATCTCTAAAATAAATGAATTATGATTTAAATTTTTTTTTGTATTTCATATTTATTAGTTTGATTTAATAATGTAATTCTAGATTATTTCTCCACAAGACTATAAGATCCACAAAATGGGGTCCATATAGCATGGAGGCTAATGTGGTAAGTACTTATGTTTCAAGTTCTAGGCATTGGTTTAAGGCTTTGAAGTTTGGATCTGATATATGAACTTGTAATCCAATGGTTTGTGTATCATTGTCTTCCTTAAACTAGGAACCTTGGCCATCCACTAAGATGCCCTTAATACCGACCAAGACAATGATCTCATTAAAATCCAACTCAATGGAAAGGATTAATATGAAAATGTAGTGTTGCCTATGTTTGGATCCTAGTCTAACTCACCTTTGGTTTAGATAGCATGATAACCTAGAAGATTTTCTACGGTTCATGAAATTTACCTCACTAGATCCCCTATCTAGTGGTTTAGGCAATCTAGAAACTTTCATTGGATTAAAACATCACTCCAAAAAATAGCTCGCTTGCCTCCTCATCGCTAAAGGCCAATTCACTATTTTAGTATTGCCTCTTTTTGATGGTGTTCGTGCTCAAAATGCTCTAATAAAAGATTGATATTTCAATTTAGCTTTGGAATGACTTTAGAAAATTCTAAGCATAAAAATTATTTTTAATTTTGAATAAATTCTCCTTGGTTTCTATTTTTGGTTATTTTAGCTCAATTTAATCTAAGTAATTACCATACTACCCTAAATTTGTTAGAAATGGATGGCTGAGATAGTTTTCGGATTACCGTTTATTGGATGAAAGACTTATGGGTAGCTTGAGGAGAGTAGGATGGTGGTGAGGATTAGTAGAATTAGTTATGTTAGAAAATGATCTTTAACCATTCAATCCATTATAATTTTTGTCTAATTAATCTTTTGGAAAACTAAAGAAACAAGTGGAGGTTCCAATATGTAAATGAATTAATGTTTTCAATAATTATAATTTATAACTTATGGATCAATCATTTATATCATTTGAACTAACTCAATTATGATGAGGGTAGCTTTTAACCATTAGAAAGATACTCTAAAGCCATCCATTAGATTTTAGTTGGGTTTAGATTAATTAATTTAGAATTAATCCAATAAATTTTTGATCAAAATTATCAATCATTTGAACCATAACCAAAAGCAGTGTTATGTTATGGTTTAATTGGCTTTATAGTTCTAAAATTAATGAGTTGTAATAGATTAACAAGAAATTGAGTTTAATTTTAGTCTAATTAATTTTAGATTCAACTTGAACGATCAACTTAAATTTCTATTATATCTTTATCCAACTTCTATTTCAACATGGTTCCTTAGTGGAAGTTGATTAATGACCTTAATAGATAATTAAAGTTTCATAGTGAAGCACTTAAGTCATTTTGAATCAAGTTAACTTTCGGTTCATATATTTAGCTTAAACTACCAAAATTAATTTAAGCATATTTAACTTAAACATGCTTAACTCAATATTACCATAATGGGGATATTTATAAGTCACATGTTCTTTTAGCTTTAATTTGATTTCAACTACTTGAGCTTTATAAAATTATTTTAGATTTTAAATCTTCATTAAAGATCTAGTAAAATTTAATTTAAATCAGAATGAACTTCTAAATATGTTTGATAATACACCTTAATAGGTCATAATTGAGTAAATGGAGTAATTGAGTTAACTTAAATTTAATTGAACTTAGATTTAACTTAAATGATTCATAGAATTACCAAAAAAACATTTGATTAAGTGTGTGTTTTATTATCAATTATTTTGTAATTTAATAAAATTTAACCCAATATAATTTTTTCCTCATTCTAAAAAGTGAGATCAACAATGAGCAATAATCTTATTAGTAATTATAAGCATCAACTTCAGAAAAATATTTCATAATAACAATGTAGCACGTAGAGAATACAAGAAAGAGACTCTAACAAAGAGAGACGAAGGGACCCAATAAAAATAAATAAAAAATCAATAGACCTCTCAATGCCTGGTCCCAAGTCTCGAATAAGAAAAGTGGATGGTTGCATTAGGTAGTCGATAAACAGCATAAATTTTGTCTAAAAATCAGGACATGAATATTTTAATATATTGTGTCAATGCTAAAGCATTTCGTTGAAGTAAAGTGTTGTATGGCCGAAATACAATGTAAAGTGTTCAAGAATCACTACATTCACATATGGATGTAGTGGTAAAGAAGCAATGATTCCCACTTTATGGATGGATGTGGGCAAAGAAACTAGTGTATAAAACTAGAATTAATATAGGAACATGGAATATAGGTATTCTTATACGTAAATTAATGAAATTAATAGAAACTATGATTTATAAAAGATAAATTTCTTATTTATTCAAGAAACTAAATGGGTTAGAAAGAAGGCCAAGCAGATTGATAGTTTAGATTTTAAACTTTAGCATTCAAGTAGGAGTCATACTAGAAATATTGTAAGTGTGATTATAAATATGAGTTTGAAAAATAATGTTATGAAAATTAATAGGATTGGAGATAGCATTATAGCTTTAAATATTATTGCTAATGCTAAAATTATTAATGTTATAGTTGCTTAAGCCCTCAAGTAGTTTTAAATGTTGCTCAAAAGAAAACTTTTGGAATGACCTAAAATGATGAAAATAAAGGCACATATATAAAAAAAAAGTATTTATTGGAGAAGATTTAAATGAAAAAAAAGTAGAATGATTTTAAAGCATTCATTAGTAGTTATGGAATTGAAGTGACTATTGAAAAAATAGAATCATATTAGATCATACTTTGGCATGTAATTTTATAATTATATATATATTATATATATATATATATATATATATATATATATATATATATAATTACTTATAAGAATGGACCTAATAAAATATAGATCTCTTATTTTATGATAATAAAATAGATAGTTTAGATTATAATGATTATAAGGTCATTCTTGGTGAACATTTAGGTATCCAACATCGACTATTAGTTTTAGATTTTATGATTATTAAAATATTATCTTAAGATTAGTTGGGAACACTTAAAAATGTAATATAAATTATTTTAAGAGTAAAATATGAGATTTTAAAATTTGAGATGTTCGTGATCAGGACTGTAATATTTATGAAAAAAAAGTAATAAGTAAGATTAAAAAGTTACAAAAAATATGCTTGGAGAATAAAAAAACCTTTTATTTATAAAAATAATTATTGGTGAAGTCAAAATATACAAGAAAAGATCAGAAATATGAAGTTTTACTATAAAAATTGATTTAGATATAATAGTTTAGAGAATTGTGAGACATATAAAGTTTTTCAAAATCAATTTGGTTTAATGCCGGTAGATCTACTATAGATGTTATACATTTATTAAGATGTTTGATGGGGAAGTATAGATAGAGAGAAAGAAGGATCTATATATGATATTTGTTGATCTACATAAAGCATATGAAAAAGTTCCAAGATAAGTACTTTTAAGGTCTCTAAAAAAAGAAAGACGTTAATATTACATATGTTCAAATCATTAAGGATAGGTATATTGGAGTTGTTACTCATGTTCAAACACAAGAAAGATTGGCTAAGTATTTTCTTATTTAAGTTGGATTACATCAAGAATGAAGCCCATATCTTTTTTTCCTTAGTTATGGATGTTCTTACTAGACATTTATAAGAGGATGTACCTTGATGTATTCTTTTTGATGATGATATTATTCTAGTTGATAAGACTAGAGAAGGAGTTTAAGAGAAACATAAATTATGGAGATCAATCTTAGAGTCTAAAGGCTTTCATTTTAGTAGATCTAAAATCAAATACATGCCATGTAATTTTAGTGTAAAAGATCTAGTGGTGTGGATGAGATAATGAGTGATCAAGTCATTAAATAGGTGAACTTTTAGATACTTTATATTGTTCAAAGTGGTAGTTAAATAGATGATGATGTTAATAGTAGAATTCATTTTCAATGGTTGATATAGATTAATTCATGGGACTTATTGTTTGATAGAAACTTATCACTTAAATAAAATTAAGGAAGAAAATTATAAAATAATTGTGAGACTCGCAATGCTTTATGGTGCAAAATGTTGGCCAGAAAAAAAAGAAAAACATAAAATTAAGATTAGTGTTGCAAAGATCAAGATGCTCAATTGGATTAATGGCTTTACACTTAGAGACAAAATGGGGAATGAATACTATGTTAAAAGGTTGGAGTAGCTCCTGTGACAAATAAGATTAGAGAGTCTTCTTAGATGATTTGATTGCATAAAATGTCGGCCATCTAATGACTAAGTTAGATAGTAAAAATATTAGATTTGACATATGTTAAGAAAGGTAGAGGTCAACTTGAAAAAACTTGATTAGTAAGTATAGAAGTGTCAATATGACACAATGGAGAAGAAATATTCATGCATCCGAGCCCACATAGTGGGATGAAAGCTTGTTGTTGTTGTTGTGTGTCAGTTTATAAATAATAATTTAAATAAATGTCTAAGCCTCTCTTAGTGTTGATTTCCTTAAGTGTATGACAATTATCTAATTCCTTGTGATATTACATGTTAAATGTAACTATTATATAAGTGGAAGTTATTTATTATTTTAATCCACATACTCTTGAATTATATTAAAAAAATTTAAATATAAATTTTGGGATAGAATAACTCCTCTTTTCCATTTACATCAAATATATAAATAAATAGATAGATAGATAGATACGCATATATCATCATGATATCCTTATAGTACTTTATTCAGTAGACCGCAGGAATCCACATAAGTTGACAACTCCAAAATCTATTATTGGAAACAATAGAATAGTATTTTTTTTTTTTTTTTGGGGAAATATTTGGACCACGCCCAGCAATTTCATAGATTAAATGAAGATTAGATACGAAATATAATCGAAAAAATTGATAAAGAAGAAACCCACAAAATTTGAGATAGAGCTTCGTCCAATATTTCCCAAAATGAAAATACATCATAGAGTAGATTGCTTAAATTCCAAGTATGAAGAAAAGTGAACATGCAGAAAGGTTTCAAAATGCAAGAGCACCTTAATAGTATCATAGAGTAGATTGCTTCTAGAAATTCTAGCAAGAGAGGTATTAGATCATCCAGGATATAGTCAAAACAGATCAACCACAAGCATGTAGAGATAAATGAGCAGATCACAATCAGCAATCAAATAGGTGGCAAATTTAAGGTAACATAAGTTAGTCGGTTGAGCTCAAATACAAGTTGGAGTTTCTCATAGCTCACCAAAAAGAAAATACCAGAAAACAAAATGTATCTCCAAATGCGAAAGGTAGAACCAAAATAATGAGCAATACAGAGGCTGAAAAATGATTTAGATATTGTAGAAGCTTTTGATTTAATCTGGTATGCAAATTTTGAATTTCTACTACCTCGTCTTCTATTTCATAGCAAAATCTATGTTTAGGATCTGTAGATTAAAACTGGTAGGAGAGTCCTTGAAAATTCTATTATTCCTTTCCTTATAGATATAATGGGCAGTGATGTGTACGACTATAATAAAAAAGCTTTTGAATATTTTGCATACCATGATGTCAGAATGTGCAAGCAGTTGATGGAAATTGCATGTAATAAGAAAGAAATATTCATCGAGAATACACTTTTGAGTAGTGCATGCATGAGAATGAGGGCTTTTAAAAAATAAATGGATGTGATATTCTATCATAGAATAGAAAAAAACATAATATTGATTAATGTCAAGACCTCTCCTGGCCAAGATATCTTTTGTCTTTAGATCTCCAATAAGAATTTTCCAAGCAGTTGCTATAAATTTGAGGGAGTGGCCTTTGAACCAAAGATACCCACTCCAATCCTCTTTATCATAATTTTTATAAGAAAAAGATTAAGTAGATTTATGAGAGTAGAAGTCCATTCCCCTCCATATATAGACCTTTTTCTTTTCCCCAATGGGTGTGTTTCAGAAAAGCTGAGTAGAATAATCTAGGGTATTTTGGGTATGAGTCATTGACCAGCTTTGATTCGATAACTTCGGAAAGTAAAGTGTGAATTTGATAGGGGAACCAATTAAAATTTTAATTGCCAAATCTCTCAAAAAGATAATAACCAGAAAACCATGGGTCAAAGTAGAAGAGGAAGTTGCTTTTAGAGGTAACTTTTAGAAATATACAATTCATAATTTGTCACTTGCATTAGATATTTCCAAAAGAGATATTGGATCTTATCTTAAACCAAAGAGCCATAGAACTTGCAACACAGTTAGCGGATAAAAATTGAAGTTGTAATGTCTCCAAATGATCTTTGATTTGCACATGAGATTGATGACATCAATATTTGGGAGACCCACATTCTTTTGGTATGGTTGTGGTACTCCACTCAATTTAATGCATTTTTTTCAAAAAGAACACAATATTGATTAATGTCAAGACCTCTCTTGGCCAAGATATCTATTTTCTTTAGATCTCCAATAAGAATTTTCCAAGTAGTTGCTATAAATTTGAGGGAGTGGCCTTTGAACCAAAGATACCCACTCCAATCCTCTTTATCATAATTTTTATAAGAAAAAGAATAAGTAGATTTATGAGAGTAGAAGTCCATTCCCCTCCATATACAGACCTTTTTCTTTTCCCCAATGGGTGTGTTTCAGATAAGCTGAGTAGCATAATCTGGGGAATTTTGGGTATGAGTCAA
Organism: Cymbidium sinense; assembly: GCA_021442155.1. Taxonomy (NCBI): domain Eukaryota; kingdom Viridiplantae; phylum Streptophyta; class Magnoliopsida; order Asparagales; family Orchidaceae; genus Cymbidium; species Cymbidium sinense. The sequence continues at coordinate 31,102,276 of CM038224.1, forward strand.
TGACCAGCTTTGATTCACGATTACTTTGGAAAGTAAAGTGTGAATCGGATAAGGGAACCAATTAAAATTTTAATTTCCAAATCTCTCAAAAAGATAATAACCAGAATACCATGGGTCAAAGTAGAAGAGGAAGTTGCTTTTAGAGGTAACTTAGTAATATGCAATTCAAAATTCTGGTTGTCACTTGCATCAGATATTTCCAAAAAGAGAGATATTGGATCTCATCTTAAACCAAAGAGAGCCATAGAACTTGCTAGCACAGTGATAAAATTGAAGTTGTAATGTCTCCAAATGGTCTTTGATTTGTACATGAGATTGATGACATCAATATTTGGGAGACCCAGCCCACGACATTCTTTTGGTATGGTTGTGGTACTCCACTCAATTTAATGCATTTTTTTCCCATTATGGTGGAGAAAGTTGTTAATGATGGACGTGAGTTTCTTCCTCAAACCTTTAGGATTGATGGAGGATCTGAACTAATAACAATGGTAGCTCCACATAGTTGATTTAATTAGTTAGAGTCTCAAAGGAAAGCAATTTTGCTTCCATGGAGATAGCCAATACTAAAGTTTATCCATAATTTTGAGACAATCTGAAGCTTTGAGCTTTGAGGACCTGATAGTGACCCGAAGATAGTTCCAAGAGAGAGGCTTGGAGTTAAAACTACTGATTCTATAGATTTATTGTTGCAAATGAGTGTCAATAGATTTAGAGAAAAAATAGTATATTTTAATAGATTAACAAAAAGATTAGAGGCTAAATTAAAAGCATGGAGAGTAGAAGATGAGAAATTAATAGTCACTTTCCCATAAAGAAGAAGATCATCAACATATATGAGATGAGATATATTACAACCATTTATCATAGCACTTCCACTGCCAGCATCAGGTTGATGAAGGTCCAAGAGTCTAGAGAGTGCATCCATAATAATAGAAAAAAGATAAGGTTTAAGAGGACAACCTTGCCTTAAGCCAAAATAGGATTTGAAATAGCCTCTTATCCCACTATTAATAATTATAGAAAAATGAACTTGTGCTATGCAGGCTTTGATCCATTTAATGAATAAGAGGGGAGGGGGATGAGGAATTGAAGCCATATAAGAGTTCATTTGATGTTGTCTGTAATATCATGACCAAATGAAGAAGGCAGCGGGGTGTATAATACTAGGCAAAACAAGTTTAAGCCTGTCAGCAAGTAATTTGGTAATGATTTTATAGATAGTATTGTAGAGAGAGATAGTCTATAGTCATTGTGAGAGCTCATATGAATAAGAGTGATCGCAGAGTGTTTAACTTTTTCAGGAAAAGTAGAGGTGCTAAAAAAGTATTTGATGCCTGAATGTTTGAAGAATTGGTGATGGACCAAGTATCTTTAAAGAATTTGGAAACAAAACCATCTGAGCTCGGGACTTTATCAAAGTCAATACTAAAGATGGCACTTTTAATCTTCGTGTCACTGATAGTGATAAGAAGTTCTTCACATTCAGATGAATTAAGGGTGCAACTAACAAGAATATTCACAAGACAGTTACTAGATGCATTAGAGGTTCTATTGAGCATTGAATGAAAGAATGAGATGGCTTCATTGCCTATGCCATCTTGAGTGCAAATATAAGAGTTGCTTCCTGAGAGCTCTATCAGATGATTCTTGTTGCTTCTTATTCTAATTTTCTGATAAAATAATTTGACATCATGTTCCCCTTTAGCAAGCCAAGTGCATTTTGCTCATTTATTAATCCACTTTTACTCACAAACTAATGCTTCATGTAGTTATCTTTGATACATGACCTCATTTTGTTAATTTTTTAGATCAGAAATGGAATTAGATATGTTTTCATATGAGTTCCATTTCCAATTGAGGAGGGCATATTTGACAGTTTTTTAATTTGTTTCAAAGAGAAAAAATAAGCTGAAGTTGTCCAGGTTATCCACTTGAGCAGTTATTTATTGATAATCTGAAGGCTCGCTATCTTTAGTAGGAAATAATGCCTATGGAGAAGGGATCGAGATGGAGGAACAAGAGTTTAGTTTCAGTGCGGATAGCCTCAACCAGGGCATAATTATGACTCTTGACCTCACCAAGATCACCTCAACCTTGCCTTTTTTTTTCTTTATCGAGAATGTTGTACCTTTCTCCTCCACGAAGCTCCCTAAAATCCTCAACTTCTTTGGCATTGAGTGTGGCTCAGCAGAGGCTATAGCCATGGAATGAACTCTAGCAGAGGGTGAGCAGCTACGCCTCGATGGTGAGAGAAAGTGTTGTTACATCCATGAAAGATATGGTAGAGTTCATCCAAACTGATCTGGGCAGCAAGGCTGTGTAATCTATTGAGATTGATGTGACAACTAATGGTAACTAGTTGCCAGCAAGGCAAAGGAGGGAGGCACATGGTGTGTATTAAATGTACTCTAAACTAAAAATAAAGTTAATCAAAATATAAATATAATTTTAATTTCCAAAATATAAACATAATTTTAATTTTCAAATTATAAAATATATTCATATATAAAAAATAGAAGCACTAGTGTCATGTCATCCAGAGTCATACCCAAGAGAATTATACGATTGTCATAAAATGATGAACATTGAAGCATGTAAAGTGCAACTATTGGACGGAAATAGAGTGATGGTGGTTGCTATCGCGACATGCCACACAAACACCTCATCTTGAAACTTATATAGGCTTCAAGAAATTGAATGTGAAGCTAGTGAATGAACCCATTTGTCACTTTTTGCCTCAAGGCCACCTTATTTTCATTGGCCTATCAAAGAAGGATATTCCTACCTTCTAAGAGTTATCTTCCATAATTAGTGTTTGTATATATGTTATATTCTATCTTGTCTCCATTAATTTTTTTAAATTATGTGAGTTATCTTAATGTTGATGTGAATTGAATAATTAGTTATGCATGCATGCTCTCTATGAATCATATGCCAATTTGTATTTTATGCCTTGTTGAGTCAGTTTAACTTGAATGATAAAAAAGCATGGATTTAAGAATCATCACTTAACTAAAATAATGGAGGATCCAAAAGCATGAAAATAAATTTAATAATGCTTATTTTCTTCATATAAATGCATCCTATATCTCCAACTTTTTTATGGTGGGCTTTTCATGGCTTAGAACTATAACATTTTTTAAGGATCATTCTAAAAGTTTTAGCACCTCATTAAGAGAGGAAAAATTTCTATTCAATCTTTTGAATTTTATTTTTTATGTTTGACAAGAAAAATAAGTTAATAGAATATGATATTGATCATGAAATATTAATAAATGGAATGAGCTTTGATGGGAGATCTAGAATTATATACACTTGTGGTGACAAATTTCTTATAGAGGAGTCACCTTTCAAAAACTATGGGGAGAAATAGAAGAGGACAAGACTATAAAAATCATCTTTTTAAGGCATCACGTAGATCTGCAGATGTACTTATTCAGGTGATCAAGTACGTCATCAAGAAAATAGAGTACTATCTCGAAAAATAGAATTCACTACCCTTCAATGGACCTAATCACCTCAATAAGAACTACTAAGGATGATGGGTCTGCATATGTACCAGAGATTCTTCCCCTACTTTACATGGAAAAGTAAACCAAGGTTTTTTTTAAATTGGGTTCATTAAGTTCCCTATAGAGGCATGGCCCCATAGTTAATTACATTCTAAGGGACGAGATCCCTTAGAAAAACTCTCAATTAAAGTAAATGATTGTTGTCTTTGAAGATTTCAATAGGAAAGGACTATCAATCGATTGGTTTATGTTTGAAGATCAAAATGGGATTGATTAAAAGAGGGAGTCATTATCGAAGCCAAGATGGAAGATTGATAGGAAATGCCCACACTGCTAGGAAACTTAGCGAGCATCTCAGACTATCCTATAGTTGGCTTTACATTTTAAAAATTGATTTAGTTTGTTTGAGTTGCATTTTTCATTTAGAATTTTAGGACTTAAGATTCCTAAAACACAAGATTAAGAAAATGCCTAAGAGGTAAGGAATTATGCATATGGTCCATAAAGGGTAGAAGCAACCTTAGAACTTAAATCTATGGAGCTTCGGCGAGGGCAGGAAGCACAACCTAAATTTAAGGTAAAATTGGGTATTTGGTTTGTCTCCACAAGAGAGGACAAACTACCCGACAGCTTGGACTTACAACCGCCTCAGGGTGGCCGCCAACTAACTCCTTCTATAATTTTAAATACATGTAGGCAAGTCTTTATGCTTATGCAAGAGGGCCAGGTTGTTATTTATTAGAAGGAGACTGAGCCCATAAAATCACTCCCTAAAGAGACCAGATCATGTAAAGGGACATGCTTCAAATGACCTAAATCTAATGCATTTCAAATTTCATTTTATTTTCATTTTGGACAATTATTTTTTACTCAGGCTAATAGGATTTTTATGACTAATGCATGAGAAAGAATGTTATTGGCAAAAATCAGTGAGAATGGAGGAGGTGAGTTTCCACCATGGCTCTCACAAGTCAATCCAAAGTTCTCTAGCAAAGATGAAAGCCCTCCAATCAAGAGTGAAATAAGATACATTTGTGCATGATACCATAAAGAAATGCTCATCTAGCTAAGGGGTTGATAATTCTTTTATCTTGATTTTAAACCTAAGCTTTAGGTGAGGTTATGAGTTATTTAATTTCAATTTGAGTTTTTAAGTTGGGTAATTAATTTTTTTTTTCTAAAGAGCCTAATCCTCATCCAGGTCATACATAAAGCAAGGAAGAAACTAGGAAAAGCATGTCACTTAATGTAAGGAGTCTTGGCCAATTGAGATATACAATTTGTTGATTGCTTGGAGAGATAATGAACCACTATAGTTACTAGCATCTCACTTTTCTCCCCTATCGAATGCTCTTCTAGATTTAAACTGGGTATTGTTGGTTCTTTTCTTACAGGATAGACGTGATGATGATGATGATCAAGCTAGGTCATGGAATGTTTGGTTTCAAAGAATACTTCCTACTATTAAGGCTCTGCGGAAGACACCTGCGAGGTTGATCCTCTCTCACCCCATGGATGGCAGAGTCGATAACCATAGGTTTGCCTTATCATTTGATATGTAAAAGTATATAAAGATGATCCACCTCTTTTGGCATTAGCTGGGTGGTGTTGGCCTGCCTCTAAATCCAGTTAAAGTCTGTCCATAATAATATTTGTGATGTCTCATCCTGCTCTTTTTTGATATTCCTATTTTGTCTTTTACATCTAGTGTTTTATCTTCCTTTTTGTTTTTTTTTTGTCCCTCAGGAACCCTCACATGTAACTTCTTTCTACCTCTCTTTGGAATGATATCGGGCTAAGCCCTTAATTTTTTCCAAAAAAAAAAAGTATGCATTATCGTCAAATGTGTTGCCGACAAGCAAATCATGATGACACAAACACGCCAATATTCTTTCTGAAAGATAGCCTCAAGAACAATTGTAACTCTTGACCTCCCCAGATCACCTAAACCTCTCCATTTTTCTCTATCGAGAAGGCTGCACCTTTCTTCTCCATGAAGCTCCCTAAAATCCTCAACTTCTTTGTGAGTCTATTACCCTAATATATTTTAAAAAAATTAAAAAAAATCAAAATATAATCAACATAGCTCAAAGCATACTCAAAAGTGACATGATGTCAAAATAGTTTTATGCTAAAGTGATCGTGTATAATCTACTTAACAAAAGATAGAAGTGGCTATAAGAGAATAATAATAAGATCCCATTACATAATTAATCTCAAGAATATATGAAAGCTCAACTTTAATAATACCTTCAAGTGATGGATCAAATGAGAATACGAATCAACAATCAAGGTGACATTCTACTTTTGTCTCTTTAATGAAAGTAATGTGAGTAAATACTATGGATGAAGAAATCAAACAAACACAAAGAATAATGCATATGATCATATTACACTTCCTCAAGCATAAAAGAAGATTGATACTAAATTGGTATACAAAGTGAAAAAACAATACTAAAACATATATGAAGAGATATAAAATAAGATTAATGACTAAAGGATAGATTCAAAATATGGAATTAACTATGAAGAAATATATGCACATATCACTAATATTAAAACTATTCGACTAATCATTTTTTAGAAGCTTGGTATAAATGAAAATATATCACATGAATGTAAAATCTACTTTTATAAATGGAGTTCTTGATAAGTGAAATGATAAGAAGAGAAAGAATTGAGGTTAAAGAAGCCTTGTATGGCATAAAGAAAGAACCAGTAGCTTAAAACACTCAAATCAACAAAAACTTTTAATAAAGAATTTTATTGAATGCCCATATGAATATGCACACTATATTGAGGTTTAAAATGAAGACAGTTTGATTGTGTGTTTAAAAAAGATGATTATTGTATAGATTAAAGTAAGCATCTTTAAGGAGTTCAAGAAAGAAATGGCCAAAATTTGAGAAATGAAAAATATTAAGCTCGTATCTTGTTGCATTGAAGTAAATGTGAAGCAAGAACATAAAGACATCCTCATACTTAAGAAGGCTATGCTAAAGAAGTTCTCAAGTTAGTCAAAAGGTATCACTTTTATTCTCATTGAAATAATAATATGAAATCAAATTGTCAATGATGATGAATGAAAAAAAAATCCAAGTTCATATAAAAGTCTTATTAAAAGTTATATTCATAATTATATGATCATATTATATATATATATATATATATATATATATATATATATATATATATATATATATATATATATATATATATATATATATATATATATATGTATAGTAAGCCCTACAATATATTGAGTCATGGTATAATTTAATTGGCTTTTACAAGTAATTTTTTTTTTTCTTTACTTGTTTTATGATTAGTGAGCTTTCCAAAGTACAAAATCAAGAGCACTCACAAAACTTCTTGTTTTAACCTAATTCTCTTAATATCTTCTAAATTTCTTCTCAATATAAACATCCTTATGAAGCTCATAATCATAATTGTAAAGATAATATCATGAGACTCATCAATCAATACAAAGATGTAAGAATTACTAATATCATTCATGATGTAAACAAATGTCTCAGTAACTACATTACAATAAATTTCTTTTTGAACAATTGGTAAAGTCAACTTCAACTTTGCACTAAAATTTGCAAAGGTATCTCTCTTGACTTCATAATTATAATTAGTAAGAAAATCAAGTAACAACATGCAATTTCTTTGATTATATGATTTAAATGACTTATCATGACCATGGAATGACAATCCTGATGTAAAAAGAATTAAATGCAATCAATAGAAGTAGTCAATATGATCCAATATTCTTTTTTTATTCACCTCATCTTTACTCAAACCGTACTAAGGACACTCTATTCTTGAGTCTTTACTAAACCCTCACATTTTTGTCTAGCTTTATTGTGATCAATATTACCCCTTTTCCAGATGTACTAGATTTTTTTTTTCTCTTCTAATTTTTGACCCTTCCCACAATAAGTTTATACCATTAACTTCCTATAGCTTGCTCTTAAAATTTAGAAATGTAGTAATAAAGTCAAAATATAATGTTCTTTTAGGCGTGTGCACCAACCATTTAGACATATTTAAACCAATTTGAGTTAAACTTCCTTGCAACATTGTTAATCATTGTTTGGAAAAGAATAATTTTGGCTAATTTGATCTCTAATCAAATATGCTCATCGAACCATATCCTTTAGTTAACATTATTGGTCTAAATCAAAGGTCAAACTTCAGCTCTATAAATAGTTTATCAATATCATTCTCAATAAGTTATTTCTTATTTAAATAGTGATCTATTTTTTAAAACCAATTTGTCTATGTCAAACCTAAATCACAAATTTATGCATACATTATATTAATAAAAGATACAATACATTAGATCACTTTAATCTATGCTATTTTTTGAATTTTGCATATACCAATATTTTTGGTAATCTCCAATTATATTACCAAACAAAATCTAGGGTTTTATGAAGTAGTCATTCTAATACATTGTTAAAATTACTAATTAAATTTTTCACCAACTTCAACTCATAATCTTATGTCATCATTATCATATAAATAATTCCATTAACTAATTTGAATTACCCTTTAATCCTTATAAATAAAAATATGAAAGTAAAAAAAATTCTGAAGGTGCTAAAATAAAAAATGAAACCAAAGAGTGCTAAAGGAAAACACAAAACAAAAAGTTAGTTTATACAACTAAAATAAATAAAAAAAATTATGAAATTAAAATAAATGCAATAAATAATGACTCTCTTAATGGACATCAAACTTCAAGCATTTTTAATTTTAGAGGAGAAAATGAGAAAAAAAAATTATGAGTACATGGTTATAAAGTTAAGAGGCTATGGCACCAAATGGGAGTGTCAGTGGGTTGGGTGAATTGGGTATTGTAAAATTATCAAATTAAAACTTAGTTTTAAAACTTTGTAGAAAAGTTAGTTACAAAATATATATGATTATTTATAATAAAAGATTACAACAACAACAAGTATCCCACTAAGTGGGTCATACATGAGTCCTTCATCTCCATTGTGTCCTTGTGTTGTCAAATTCTCATTTAATTCAAGTATACTAAGGTCATTTTTTATACATCTTAACCAAGTCTTTTTAAGTCTACCTATACCTTTCTTAACATAAGGCATATCTAATGCATCTACTCTCCTAACTGGGTCATCGGATGGCTGATGCTTTATGTGGCCAAACCATCTAAGGTGACTCTCTCTAATCTTATCTGCCACAAAAGCTACTCCAATTTTTTCTCGAACATACTCATTCGCATTTTATCTCTAATAGTAAAGCCACTCATCCACCTGAGCATCCTCATCTCTGTGACAGTTAACTTAGTCTTGTGCTTCTTTTTTATTGGCCACATTTTGCATCATAATTCATTGCAGGTCTTACCACCATCTTATAGAATTTTTCCTTAAGTTTAAGTGAAACTTTTCTATCACACAACAGGTCAGATGCATTCCTCCACTTCAGCCATCCAACTTGAATTCTACTAATAACATCTCCATCAATTTCACCATCATTTTGAACAATAGTGCCTAAATATCTGAATCGCTCACTCTTATTAATGACTTGTTCACCTAATGTCACAACACTACCATTAGAACTTCTACAGCAACAACCAAATTAAATGCAAAAAAATAAAGAGACAAGAGGCACAAGAAATTTCTCGTGGTTCAGCCAAACTCAAAAACCATCCTACATCCATACGTAATCACCCAAACTAAGAATTCACTAATCAAATGAGATTACAACCAATCTATCGTACTCTTCTACAACGACAAAGTACAACTCCAACATGTATTTTCCTACATGAACAAGTACAACTTAACACTATATTTTTCTCCACAGATAAGTACAACCACAATAGAGAACATGAGAATAAAAAAAAGATATAAAGTATCTAACTCACAATTTAAAAGTAGTTTGCACTCGAAATCCAACTAACACAATATTAAGACAAATAGTAAAGAAAGCACAAGGTGATTAAATTTCTTATTTAATTTAACTTAAAGTAATAGTATGGACTTTATATAAAATAATTAAAGTAAACTAGTCTTAAAATAAATTATTTTACTTTAAAAGAAATGAAGACTTGAAATAAAAAAACTTAAAGATCTATATGAAATCAAATCACATGGATGATCAAAACATTTGCATCAAAAGTGTAATTCAATTATATTATGCAATAAATTTTTTCAAACAAACAATCTAAGATTAACTTCTTATTTGTGAAATCAATTTAATAAAATCAAAAAGAAAATCTTTCAAATCTTGTGAGAGAAGAATGAAAACAGATCAAGTGAATATTTTGGCAATAAAGCACATAAAACTTTTCATTCAAACAAAACTAATGAACTTAAATATTTAAGAGAATAAATGAAAGCACTTTCTTACTCAAGTCCTTTGTGTGTATGCAAAGATATCTATGAATTGAAAGTTTCTTAAAAGATGAATTTAAAAAGGAATTTAAAAAATCTTTAGTAATTTTAAAGCAAATCCTTTTTACTTCACACAACATGAATGTCAAATATTTTGAATATGAATTTTATGAAAGACAACGAATATGAGAAGTTTTAAAGAGATTATTTCAAATCAATCAAACCAAAAGGAATCACTTGAAGATGAATAAAAAGAGACTATAGAAAAATATTAACCATAAAGCACATAAATCTTTTAATCCAAACCAAACCAATAAAATCAATGATTCAAAAGATTGAAATAAAATAAATACTCTTACTTAGGATTTTGTATGTAAGCAATGAAATCAATTGATGTGAGGTGAACTTTCCCAGGAATAAAAAAGGATTGAAAGAGTTGAGGAAGGTCTCCACTTGAATGTAATTGAAAGAGTGAAGAAGAGAGATGAGCTCTGGCATAATTTGCACAAGGTGCATACAATCAGATGGGATTAAGTCATGAAATCCACTCTTTAAATAGACTTTAAGCCAAGAGAATTTTGGCCAAGGCAAGAGAGAAAGAGAGGGAAAATGAGACGAAAAAATTAATAAGAAAAGTATTTGATTTCAAACAAATGAACACATGTAAACTATATTTAAATATGGATATTTGAACTTCGGCCAACAGAGAGAGAAAGAGAGAGAGAGAGAGAGAGAGAGAGAGAGAGAGATGAGGGAAGAAAATTAATCAATCCAATTAAATAAAATCAAGAAAATAAATCCAAAGATTTTTATCCAAGCATGAATAAAAGAGAGGGAATATTATTTTGGCAAGAAATTGCGTCCAACTAATTAATGCATTATTATAATTTGAATCTAACTCAATTTAATTAAGAAGTGTATGATCAAAGCTAAAGAGAGGCAAAAAATGCACTTAGCATAAATATCTCAAATCAAATAAGCTAAGTGATCAAACAAGGAATTGATTCAAAAAATTTTTGAATTTGAATCAATCACATGTAGGAACGACCTAAAAAGGATTCCAAAGAGGGAATCAATCAATAAATTACATTAACTAAGATTGCTTGGAAGAATTAAGGCAAGTTACAAGAAATTAAATAATAAAATAAATCAAGAAAAATCAACAATGGTTTTCGACGACATAGTTTTCAAACATTGATTCAATCTCCATTCAATTTATTTGATCAAGAATCAATTATGGGAGATTAATTTAAGAAATATTTGAATTAATTATAAAAAATCAATTTACTCCAAAAAAATAAAAAAGGGGCTCGCTATATATTTCCCATAAAGGATAAAATTAAAATAGGAAAGTGAATAAATACATGACTCATTTGAAATCAATTTTGAATTAACTTAAAATAATTCAATTAAACACACCAATTAAAATAAATAAATCATGCTAGGGTCGGTCAAATCTTTTAATAGATGGTTAAAATTAATTTTTCATTGATATGACAATGAATCTTCAAAATTCAAAAAATTTAAATTCAAAATTTTAATAAATGGATTTTTAAAATTTTAAAAAATGAGGGAATTATTATGGATTTAATTTAATAATTCTCACATAATTTAGTAATAAACATTCAATGGAAAATTCGGCCAAAATATTATTGGGATGATAAGGGTGATAGGAGAGAGAAAATAGAATAATTGGAGAGAGAAAAGGATAATTATAATAATTATAGAATAATTTTATTATCATGCTAGAAATAAATGGGTAAATAATGTAGTTAAGTATGGAAATGATTTAATGAAGTATGAAACAAATTCATCTTACTTGAAAGTACAACAAATGATACTTAAACTTATGCACTTAATTCATGTTATCCAAAATGAATAAATCAAGGATTAATGTAATTTTGATATGTAGAACAAAAAATGAAGGAATTTAAATAAATTATTTTGAAATGATTAAATCATTAATTTTATTTTATTGAGCTCTTTTGGCCTTAGAATTGTAAGTCCTAGAAAATTTTCAACTAGTTCAAGTCCATTAGCTTTAGCTTTCCAAATTTAACTGAAAAATCTGTGTTTAAAGAAATTCCTACATCACTTGAATTAAACCAATTAGTAGCTTCAAGATTATATATTTATCATCAACATAAATCTAAATTAAGAATGACATTCAAAATGATTAATGTGAATAATTTATCCTGTGAAGAAATAACTAGTAAATTGTAAATTTTAAATTTTGTGTATTATATATGTAAATACATAATAATTATATATATATATATATATATATATATATATATATATATATATATATATATATATATATATATATATATATATATATATATATATATATAACTCTTGTTGGGATTTAGACCCACATCAATAGAGGAAGGGCAAATTGTTATGTTTATAAGACAATGAAAGTCCTCACTTCATGAGTTAACTTTTATGGTTAAGAAGGGCCCAAGCCTCAACAATTGGTGTTAGAACCCAAAGTTGCCACAACTCCCATGTGGAGGCATGAGATTTTTTTTAGCCCCTAGGCCTGAACAAGGGACCTTTGACTTGAGATGAACATAGATGTCGCCAAGTACATGTCCTAAAAGTCATGTTCAAGGTGGAGTCACATCGATTTGGTAAGTGTCTGGATAAGATTAGTTCAAGATGCATCTCCAAGGCTTTAGGCTTGGATGAATGGGTTACATGGTCTAATGTGTGAAAGAAAAGATTGTTAGGATTTACTCCCTCATCGGTAGAAGGGACAATTGTTATGTTCATAAGACAAGGAAAAATCTCACCTCATGAGCTAAATTTTCAGGTTGAGAGACCAAACCTTAACATATCTCCCCAAAGCTTTATGTCTAAGTAAAATATTGATAACTAACTCGAATTCATTCAATATCATATGCTAAGGAGCTATTTTGTCAGCTGAGTTTGGAGTGTAACATAAAGTGAATCCCTGCATTTTGAAATTTATGTTATTTGATCCATCGCATTTAAAGTACATTGTATTTTTAATGCATTTGAAATACTCCAGTTTAAATCTTATGTATTTAGAATTCACTAGATTTAGGTGAATTTCAAATGCATGGTTGGGTTTAAAGAGACCACAAGCCATCAATTGCCTCCTCATGTCACTAGTCCCAACAATCATTGTTGCCCTCCAATGATTGCCAATGTAGCCCAACCCCAGCCATTGGTCATGACCACTCACTGACCATTTTCATCGCGTGCCTTCCACCAATATTGATACCACCTACCTCCAAACATCCACTGCTAGTCATCAATCACAGTCGCTACCACTACCATTGTCTGTTGCTCACCATAATTGATCATCCCCATCCACCACAACAGCCATTGTTGTCTATTGTCCACCAAATGTCACCACTACCAACCACCCATGGCCATCGTCGTTGATAGTTGGACACTACTGCCACCACCAACAAACCTATTTCACTTTGCATTATCGTAATTTAACCAAATAAAAAAGTAAACTCTTGCATCAATATAGAGTTTTCAACCATGCAATAAAAAATATTCCAATATATTAATTTTATTTTATTCATTTTATACTATATTTCAAAATCAAGTTGGTCAAATAGCCCCAAATCATGTTTTGAAGAATTTAAATGATAATTACAGGAGGTAAAAAATCTTTGAATTTCCACATGGAAAACTTTCATGCAAATGTAAATGAAATATTATTTTTAAATTCACAAAAAAAAATTGAATTTGTTTAAATTTGAAAGAGCCCTAACACTTTACATTAATTGTACATGCTTTGCCAATGATAATTGAATCCACAATGACATTGTTCTTAAAAGGAAGCCTCAAACTAGGCACAAAGATGACTCTTGACCTCACCAAAGTCACCTCAACCTAGCCTTTGCTCTATTCTGAGAAATCCAAAGTTGCACCCTACTCCACCAAACTCCCCAAAATTATTATCCTCTTCAGCATCAAGCATCCATTGAAGAAGACTATAGCTTCCCAATGAACACTAGCATAGTGTGAGATGTAGCTGCTTGATGGCTAAAGAAAGCATTATGTGACATCTACAAAATCCATGGTGGAGTTCATGGAGGCCAAACTATACGATAGAGATGTGCGTGTTATTTATAGTACTATTACAAATATGATAGAAACTAAACTTGATTTTATCCCATTGAATTAATTAAGCTTTAATTGACCCATATTCTAGAATAATATATAAAAAAATTAGATCCATATTTTGGAGTACTAATTAAGATAATCTAGAATATCATTCTATAGTGATCCTTATAAAAGCTCAGAAACATATTTTTGATTGATCCTAAAAAAATTCTGGAATAATAATTAATGGCTTTTATAATCAAAGATAGAGACTTCTAGGTAAGTAATCGTCACTTTTCGATTAAAATGTATTGTCATAATCCTATATAAGGGCAACTAATATAAATAGTGATGATATTTTTGAATTTGTACCAAAAATAAGTGATAAATAAAAATAAGTAGCCCCTTCCTTTAAAGTCCTCTCATTTCTTTAACATTTTTCTAATTTTAAAAGCTTTTAGGTTCCAACAATGTGGTATTAGTTCCTAAAGGATTCATGTTAGAGATGACAAATAGCATAATTATTTTTTTTCGCTCAAGGTGCAATTATGATAGTTGTAGTATCAAGATGAAAACACTTAGCGCAAATGATGTTTTAGAGGTTGTGAAGAAATGCTATAGTAAGCCAAGTTATGAGTCAACTCCATCTTAACACAAAGGGATAGTTTAAGAACTTTTAGAAAAAGATATATTAAGGCATATTTTCTCATTTATTAAGCTTTGGATGATGATAATTTAGAGAAGATCTCAAAAGCCACTTCTACCAAACAAGAATGAGAGAAACTCCATGTCCCATATAAATAGAAGAAATGGTTAAAAAGATCTGACATATAAACATATTAAGTTAATTTGATGCTTTACATATAGAAGTCAAATTGATCTCTTATTACTTTTCTAGAGTAATTATCAATTCAGATAAACTAAGGATAAATGGTGGGAAATCATATGTGATTATCATTGAAAAATATTCCTCATCTTTAGAATTAAGAGCTATTGGTATCACAACAATTATTGAAGAGATCAAAGATCTAGGTCAAAAGAGCAACACTTGGATTTATTATAAGCTTATGAAGGAAAAAAGATGAATAAAGAGATTATCCAATAACTCCTCAAAATGGATCTTCAATCACATAAGAAGAGCAAAAGCTTCAACAATAAAAGGAACATGAAGTCGGGGACAAGAATAAAGTCATTCTAATGTGCAAGGATCATATTCTAATAACAATCGAAACATCGAGGAGGATAAAGCTCAATAAGAGAATAGAAAAAAAACATTCAAAATCAAAGAATGAAAATTTTCAAGTTAAATGTTATTATAGTAACATATTTGAAAATTATTGTAAAGAAAGTAGAGTACTAAAATATAAACTACATGAAAGAGTCAACTATATAGATGATGGAAGAGAAGAGGAAAGCACTCTGATGATGCTAGCTTATAAGGATAATAAAACACCTAAAGATGAAATATGATTTTTAAATACTAGTGTGAGCATCCATATATGTTAAAAAGAAGCATATTTCTAAAGTTTGATAAATCGATTTACAGATCATATATCTTTCAGAGATGAATTGAAGATAAAGACAAATAATAATAATTTTTATTCGCTTGAAGAATGAGAAGAATCAATTTATTTTCAATGTTTATTTTGTGTAAAATATAAAGAGTAATATATTGTGTTTAAAAAATTATTAAGAGTTTTCAAAAAGTTTAAAGCTGTTGTAGAAAAAGATTGATGATTCAAAATCAAAGTAATATTAAGAAGGAAAATTCAATTCAAAAGAATTTGAATATTTTTATAAAGCAGATGGAACACATGAACCTAAAACAGTTTCTAAATCATCTAAATAAAATGTAGTAGTAGGAATAAAGAATAAAAACAATCTCAACACAGTGAGAAGCATGCTCAGAAGCAAAAAAATTGCTAGAATAGTTTTTAGACGAAAGCAACTATATCGCCAACCAAACCAACAAAAAGAGCTACATCACAAATCCTATGTGAATTTTCAATATCTTTTAAGGAAACAATTATGCACTCTAAACCCCTCTCTTACAGATTTTTTTTAAATAAGAATTTATGTTTAGATGAGGCATCTAATCACTTCAATTATGATAAAATAGTTGTAATAAAGCATAAGCTCTTTTGGCCTAACTTTAAGAATCACACACTACCTTCCCCTTTCCCACTAAACATAATGTCATCCATATCTTTTTGCTCATTTTACTTATTTATATTCCTTTGGATTCCCCTCTTCCTTAAGCCATTTGACCTTAAAACTTTTCTAAAGCCCTTAAGTGAAATCTTTGAATGATTTTGTAACTTACATTAGTTAGGCTCTCTTCCACCTACAACCTATTCTCATGATATATAAATTGAAACTTTTCATTCTACATCAAAAAGTGATCAAAATTCCTACCCCATTTTGCATGCAAAACAAAAAAGATTTAGCTATTTTCATACAAAATGAAATCTCTCCAACATCAAATTTTCCTATAATCTTCACAAAATACCTGCAAACTAAATTTCGTAGAAGATATAATGTATATTTCTTAAATAAAACATAAGATATATTATCATTAAATAGAATTCGTACAAAAAGATTTCCAAATGTTTCAATACCTAAAACTTTTTTTGAGTTGATGATCAATTTACTACCTCTAATCCCAACAAGTAATTCAACTAAATATCGTGAGTTTAACAGTGGAATAGTCCAGAATTGCATCGTTGAACAAAAAACCCAGCTATAGAAGAATAATTTTGAACCAGTAGATAAAAAATCGTCCAATAGAAATAATAGATGGGAAGTTACTAAAATCATTAAAATTTTACTTGAATAATTAGCCCATAAATTCGAGCACAGCACAAATAGCTAAACATCTAAAAAGATCAAATTAAAATCTAATCCCAAATGAATAAAATGGTGCTCAAATGATTTTATTGAACAAACTCAAAACTTTGTAGAATGATCACTCCCATCAAATAATCAAACAAGAGCTTAAATATGCCTAAATCAATCCACTATAAATCCAAGTAAACAGGCTCAAGCCAAACAGAGCCAAATTCGCCCAATCAAAGCCGAATCAAACACCATAATTAGAGTATGGTTTAGGGTTTAGGATTTCAATTAATATGCAATTATAAATTTTGATTAAAGTTTTCATCTACTAAGTATATCTACAGCAAAAACTTTGAAAATAAAATCAACATAGAAGAGTAATATATTACTTGATCTCTACTTATTGAATTCATTTTATTTGAGTTTTAAAAGTTAGAATGATAATCATCATATAATTCATTTACTATAGGATCAATCAAGCACAAGTAAGATATATAATTACAAAAAAAATTCAGCATAAAAAATATTTAAACATCTCTTTTAATGAATGGACAAAAGAAGTGTATGAGTTAGGACAATTAAACTCTAAATTTTGAATTATTTTTTGTATTTTAAATATGATGATTACATGCATGTATCTACATATATGACCAATAAAAGTAAAATGGGATAGATTTTACCTCACATATAAGAAAATTAATTTGGTAATCTTACATTAATACATGATTATAAATTGTTTTTGTATCCAACCAAATGAATCAATTTCTAGCATGCACATATACTATACTAAAATCATTACAAACTACACTCACTTGGCAAAGAGTACAAAAATATAAATGACAATAATAAATCGATGCATGACTAATTTTCAAAATTCACTAGTGAAAATCATGACTCAACGGGTGAGTTAATAAAGTTAGCATCATTTTCTTCAAGCACATCTCTTATAAAAAAATAATATAGGAAATATTTACATGTTGCGTCTTCTTCTTCTAAGGACTTAAAAAGCATAAAAATATTAGCTAATGGACACAATTATAGAGTGCACACAATCAAAGAGAAATACATTTAGAGTTTAAAGAATCCATAGATAAGTGTGTCAAGAAGCCATCATCAAGTGTGCCCAGAATCTGCTTACCTAGCTTTAAGAATATGTTGATTGAACAGTTTAGGAGAAGATTTGAGGGCTTATGCCTGAGAAATTTAGGGTGATTTGGTCTAGTTGGATTGGCTAAGGTAGAAAGAACTAACCAAGGTCAAGGTTCAAAATTGATTTCAATAGTCGGGAAGCTAAAAGAAACAATAGGAAGCTATTAGTACAAACTTAAAGTACAATTAGTGTGAGTGGAAAAATGCATGCTAGCTAAGGTCATATGAAGAAGCATATGTAGGCAATTGACACTATATGGTTTGGATAGAAGCAAGTATAGAGATCATAAGGAAAGTGTGAGTAACATGTATCATGCAATTCATGAGTTATTATAAATGGGATTGATCGTATGTGTGTGTGAAGAGGATAGTGGCCTTTATGTATGCAAATTTGAAGAGTGATGGACTCATCTTAAGAGAAATCAGATTGTGATCAGTACTGCCTCTTCACATTAATTAAAAGATAGTACTAAGTCCTTAATGTAGTTTTAGACTTTTTGTACTACCTTTCAAATTAATGAAATTTTAGTTTTGCTAAGAAAATTGTGATGGATCTGAAGTCCTTAAGAACTATGTGATGTAGGACAACAGTGCCTTTTATGATATCATGTTTATTACATCAATAATTCTTAAATACTCACAAAAGAGTAATGATAAATGCACACTACTATTGAGCACATTCATAATATTATGAATTTTGTAAAGTTGAAAATATTTTGATTAAAGTTATGTTAACCACACTAGAGATCTGAATCTTATAAGTGCAAAGAAATAACTGAAAAAGTTATGAACCATCTAACCTGTAGCAAATTTAAAATAACCAGCAGCGAAGCAGGGATAAGTTGAAGTCGACCTCTACAAATAGTCCGTCATTGTGGAGATCACATTCCTTTCTCAGAAGTTCTTCTCTAAGGGTTGTGAGCTCACACACTCAAGTAGTCTGTCACTCAAGAGGAAAGCACATAGTAGAATAGTAAAAGAAATTTAAAGAGATAACTTTTATTCCAAATCCAAGTGCCAAGCATTACAAGAGCCTCCCTATTTCTGGATTGAAAGAGAAAGTTAAGAATACTCAAACTTAACTCCAAACTCAAACCTAACACCATCATAACTACACCTACCACCACCTACTACCAAACCTACCACCATTATCAAACCTACCACTCATTCCATACCTACCCAAAATGGCATACCTACTATAATGACTCATGGGCCATGACATAAGAATAGCCCAATATATATAGGCTCAAGACATATACAAAATATAAAAGCCCAATAATACATAACTTAAATTATAATAAAAGGTTCAATCATGGATTTAAGCTTTATGATGATGACGTCGATGACGACGTTGATGATGCCCTGCATCAGCACTCTCTGGCTTTAAAGGATTCTCCTATGGAGAATGAAAATCCAAGTACTCTTGTAATAATTGTGAGTCTAGTTGATGTAACTCATCAAATGTATGCCATGAATCTTCAAGTGGAGAAAGACCTTTCCAATGAACGAGAAACCTTTGAGTGCCTCCATCAGATTTGATGAGAATCTAGTCATCTAAAATTTGATCTAGAAGATGTGATCTTAAGCGATGAGATGATATAGGAGTTGGTGATGAAGTATGAACCTGCATGTTAGTACTTTTTGTAGAGGGAATAGTGTTATCCCTGGCTTGCCCATAGTACAACGTTAAATCTGATACATTGAATATTAGAGAAATCCCAGCATTCATTAGAAGATCTATTTGATAAGCATTATCATTTATCTTCCTTACAATAAGGACCAGATCTCTTGAGAGTTAACTTTTTAAGAGTTCTAGTTGAAAATCTCTCAGGTCTAACTTTAACAAGAACTAAATCTCCCTCATTAAATTTTACATATCGTCTATGTGCATCAACATTAGCTTTATATTTATCATAACTCAAAGTAAGTTTTCATTGAATTTTATGATGTAAATCATCCATGCTTTGTGCAAATGAAGATGAAAATGCACTAGACCTATATGTTACAGGCAATTCAACAAGATCAATTGATTTTCTTGGATCATAACCAATTACAGTATGAAAAGGACTCATACCAGTTGACCCATTAATTGAACTGTTATAAGCAAACTCTATAGTAGAAAGAACTAGGTCCAAACTAGTAGTATGATCGATTAGTAGACACCTAAGTAAATTTCTTAAGCTTTTATTAACAACTTCAATTTCTTCATGTATTTGAGGGTGGTAAGCTGTAGAAAATAAAAATTTTTTGCCAAGTTTTTTCCATAAAGTTATCCAATAATAGCTCATAAACCTTACATCATGAGCAGACACAATTGTATTAGGAAGTCCATGTAAGTGAACTATCTCATGAAAGAAAATTGTCGTTATATATGATGCATCTGATATCTTATAACATCAAATGAAGTGTGCCATTTTAGAAAATCGATCAACAACTACTAGGCTAGAGTTAAAATATTGTACAGTGTGAGGTAATCCTAAGATGAAGTTCATACTAAGATCTTCCCATGGTTTGTGGGGAATTGGGAGTGGTGTGTATAAACTATAATTTTATTTTTCACTTTTTGCTACTTGGCAAGTATGACATTGGGCAATGATATGAGCAACATCTTTCTTAACACTAGGCCTAAAAGAACATATCTCCATCATAGCTATTGTCTTATCACGACCAAAATGACCAGACACACCTCCTAAATGAATTTCCTCAACAAAAAAATTTTGAAGTGATGAATCTAGGATACATAGTTGTGTGCCTCGAAAGAGATAGCCTTCTTGTATTTGATAATCTGGACTATTAATTGAAACATCAAATTTCAAAGATTCAAAAATTTGTTGAAAATCTTTACAATTAGGATAAACATCTTTAACATTTTCGAATCCAGTAACCTTCATACTCATGGTATTTAATAATGTACATATTCTACTTAAGGGATCTACTACTTTTTTCTCAGCACCAGATTTATGTTTAATAACAAATGTATATTCTTGAAGAAAATGGACCCATTTTGCATGATGAAAACTAAGTTTCTTTTAGGTGCTTAGATATTTAAGTGCTTTGTGCTCAGAATAAAGTATAAATTCTCATGAAAGAAGATAATGTTGCTAATAATATAAAGTTTGGATGTATCATACACCTCACAATCATATGTGGAATATCATTGACGTGCTTCATTTAATTTTTCACTACAAAAAGCAATAGGATGACCTTCTTGTTTAAGAATACCTCCAATACCAACTACAGAAGCATCACATGATACCTCAAATACTTTGTCAAAATTTGGCAATTTCAATATCGGTGGACTTGTTAAAAGTTCTTTAATTTTAGAGAAGGCATCAGCAGCTGCCTTTGTCTAAATAAAGTCTTCTTTTTTAAGACATTGAGTTATTGGGGCCATAATAGTGCTAAATCCATGAATAAACCTTCGATAAATGTGGTTAACCCATGAAAACTACGTACATCATGAATTGTGGTTGGGGTAGGCCACTCTTGAAATAATTTTTTGTGATCGCAAAGATGCCATCACAAGAAACAATGAATTAGAAGAAGATCAAGATATCATAAATGAGCATCTTTTTTAAGTGAACATATAGTCTTTCTTTATGAAGCACTTCAAAGACTTGTCATAAATGATTCTCATGATCACTCTTAGTTTGCCTAAAAATTAAAATATCATCAAAGTACATAACTAAAATTTTTCCAATGAACAACCGTAAGATATGAGTCATCACTCCCATAAATGTACTTGAAGCATTAGTCAATCCAAAAGGCATTACTAGCCATTCATACAAACCATCTTTTGTCCTAAATGTTGTTTTCCATTCATCACCTTTTCTCATACGAATTTGATGATATCCACTTCTAAGATCAATTTTAGAGAAAATTATTGATCTAGCCATCATATCTAATATGTCATCAAGTCTAGGTATGGGGAACATATACTTAACAGTGATTTTATTTATAGCATGACTATCTACACACATATCGCCAAGTACCATCTTTCTTTGGGGTAAGAAGAATAGGCACTGTGCATGATGATAAACTATCCCTGATAAATCCTTTTGCTAATAAATCATCCACTTGTCATTTTAGCTCTGCATGTTCATTTGGGTTCATACGATAATGTGGCAAATTTGGGAGTGATAATCCAGGAACTAGCTCTATGACATGTTGGATACTTGTTAATGGGGGAAGCTCACTCGGAAGTTTTTCAAGACAAATATCTTGATATTCCAATAAAAGTTCACGTACTTCAGATGAAAATGATTTAACACAAGGTTGATTTTCAGAGGTTTGAACAACTAATGCAAAAATGATATTCCCATTAATCTCTTGTTGAAATTGACATTTATTAATAATATGTAGGGATTTATTTTGTATGGGAGGAGAAGAATTTTGGGGTTGAAGTGGAGTGACCTCTTTAGGCTTAGCTGCATTTAAGACAATTCTCTTACTTTGAAATTAAAAGCATATGTATTAGATCGCCCATAATTTGTGACATCTATATCGAAAAGCCAAGGTCTACCTAAAAGTATATGAGCTACATCGATTGGAAGAACATCACACCAAATTTTATCATTATATTATCCTAATTGAATGGGTACAAGATAACGTTGAGATATAGAGATAGAGGTGTTATCTATCCAAGCAACCTTATAAGGCTATGGGTGGGTCTCTAGGGTGAGCTTCATCCTAGCCAAAGCAGAGGTAGCAATAACATTCATACAGCTGCCACTATCATTGATTAATTTAAACATCTTTTCACCACTCTTAAAATAAGTGTGGAAAATTTATGTGCACCTCCAATCAATATTAGCTCATGGGATGGCTAAGACACAATGCATAATAGCTATATAAGACTCATCTAATGCTTCTTCTGCATCACTAGCTTCTTTACAAGGGTTAACTGTAATTTGATTATCATTATTTTATTTGGTTGATCCTCATTTTCATAATCTAATGTAAGTTTCAACGAGGACAAGTACTTGCATAATGACCAAGTTTACTACATGTAAAATAAGTAATGCTAGAAGTCTTAGAACCAGATGTTCCCACTAGAGCTTTTCCTTTTGTTTCACTAAGTCCTTTAGGTACTGCTAAAGTAGGAGGGGTAACATGCGATTGAGAGTTATTTCCAAATGAAGTTGTGAATCGCTTATAAGGTTATGATCTAAGATATCGTTCAATTTGAGTCGCCACTTGAAATGCATCCTCAAGAGAATAAATTTCTCGGGTTATCATTTCATTACAAATATCGAGAACCTGATCTAAATCTAGAGATTGTGGTGCGGTGATCCTCTCTAGCATCACAACGGGTCATCAATTCATCAAACCATGTCATATACTCAATAACAGTTAAAGATCCTTATTTAAGCATAGTCATTTCATCCTTATGTGCTTCAGTGAGGTAACTTTTTTAAACTTTATATCAACCATATGTGTCTATGTTTGGTGAAACATTTGCACGAATCTAGGATTTTCTTTTAGATCTCATTTCACTTTCTTTATTTCAACTCCCCAACATGAAATATAGCGACTTTCTTAAGGTTGGAAGATCATGAGATTCAGTGATGTTTTTAATAGATCCCATCAATCTAACTCTATTTGGTCCGCCTCAATGAGGGAGACCTCATGTCCATCTTACTTTGATAAAATGGACCACGATAAGATCTCATCTTTGATTTATTCTATTAAATCTGACCCAAAACATCAAAAAATCATAAAAAATAAAATTATGAACTAAAGAATACGAATATGTGCCCTATGAATTCATCTTTTCAATAGGAATCTGATAAACCTAAAAATGCCAAATCGGGATGTATATTTTAGGAGTAATTTGAGTTTTAGGAAAATCTATATTTCTTTAATTACTCTTAAAATACTAAGCCAATCAACTAAAAGTTTTAGAAAATAAACTTAATATTCTAGCAAACCTATCATAAAAGATATATTAATTTTTGAAAGTAACTATCTACTTTTAAATAAATAAATAATTTTAAAAATTATGAAAATTCACCAAAATAATTTAAATCACTTTAATAAATATAAAACCTTAAAAAAATTGATTAGATCTTCTCAATCACACTAAATTATAAAAATAATTAAATTAGAGTTTAATTAAGCATTAATTTATTACTTTGATTACATACAACTTTGAAAATTTATAACTAATTGTAAAAAAAATTAAAAAATTTGAAATAAATCATATATGGAAAGCTTAATCCAAGAGAATAAAATCCATGTGTTTCATCCAATGAACAGTGATTGATTAGGGTTTAAATATTTATTAATTAACTTAATTAAGCTCTAATCACTTAGTTAATTAACTTGAGATTTGACATGTTGAATATATGGGATGACCTCTACCTCGTATAATTTTCTTAGGCTAATTTCTCAAGTGGATTAAAAGAATCAAAATTCTAAACCCAAATTATCACTCTTATGTAATTAAGTAGTTATTAAGATAAAGAAAATTATGAAATTGATTAAAGAGTGTTAATTAATCATTATACTAGTTAGGATAGTAAATAATAATAATAATTAGGACCCCTCTTTCAAAATATTTTTCAAGATTGCCCTTAAGGTGCTTAATTAATAAATTAACTGAGTAGATGAAATTTGAAAATGAAACAATCATAATTAACTCATTTAATAAAAATATATTTAATTGACCTTCCTTATGTACTTAGTTAGTATAAGGATCATTAATGAAATTATGATTATTCATTGGTCTGGGGAATTATAAAAGTAATTAGCTTAATCTTTTTAATTCAATTATTTATTAAACATGAGCTTAATTGCATCAGAATCCTTAGGACAATACAATTTTTATTTTTCAAGCATATTATCATGATTTGTGAGCTCTTGCTTAATAATTAATCAAATTAAGATATTTTTGAGTTAAATAAATGGATTATTACTTGGGAAAACTTAATTAATTCATAAAGCCACTTAAATTCTCTTTAAATTTATTAACAAACAAATATGGATATAGGTTGAACACTAAGTATTGTTTCACCTCTTTAGGTTTCATCAACTTAAATATTCAATTTAAACATGAAAGAAACTTTGATTAGATTTAAGGGGTGCTTATCTAACTTGATTGTCCATATTCTAATGAAATCAAGTATGTTGTGTGGTGGTATTCAATTACTTTCTTTCAATTAGCATAAATGTGCATGCCACATGCTTCATGTATTCATGTTTTAAAGCAAAAAAGAGTATGATTACATTTAAATTGAATGAGTTGGGCAAATATTATTATATAGTGTGGTTATTGTCATTAATAAATCTCAAACAATTTTGAAATTACATGTTAATTATGAATTTTAAATTAATGTTTATTATAAATAAATAATTATGTGAAAATGAAATGTTCATTTCATCGTAATCAAAAGATGACAATTGATGGTTTTATTCCTATGTTTATACTTATATATTCATGTATTTGAATTGGCAAATATATAATCTGGTTATCCCAGGGATACAAGGCTTTAAGCAAGCCTAAGGAGGTCTTAGATAATATCACTTTCTTGGTTAAACAATAGCACATACTTGCTTAATTTCATTTACTTGCATGCATATATTAGAATATAAAGTGAAAACCTCTTTTTGCCATTAAGCTTTACATAAATAAAAGATATTTATATAAAACTCTTTTCATGATTTTATTTCTATGTTTATGTATATGTTTATGTGTATTTGAATTGACAAGTATAAAGTCTAGACATCCCGAGAACACAAGGCTTGAAGTAGCCCCAATGAGGTCTGAGATAATCTAACTTCCTTGAGTTAAGAATGATATGTACTTGCTTAAATTCCTTATACATGTTTGCATATGCTTAAATATCAAACAAAATCCCATTTTTCTATTAAATCCATGCATCAATATTATTAAGTGTGTAAAAAATATGAGTACATTGCATGGATATGTATATGTATATATATATATATATATATATATATATATATATATATATATATACTAAATCATATTTGAAGAAACTAAAAAGGATAGGAAAGGAAAGAATGTGGATATTATGAATAATAAAATGAAGTATTGGAAAATTTAAATAAATATATATTGAAAAGGCTAAATAGAGGAGAATTTAATAAAAATAATTTCATTTGATTTTGAATAGTGATTAAAGCATAATTATGGTTTGAATATTTCCTTAATTAGCTTAATTTAGCACTAATTACTTGGGTAATTATTCCCAAACATGGCATATTGATATTATGGCATGACCTCTGCCTCCTATGATTTTATTAGGATTTTTTTGGCCATGTAATTAAGGGAATTTTAAATTAAACCCTTAATTACCCTCTTAATCAATTTAATGATTATTAAAAATTCTAAATAGTAAAATGTTAATTAATTTAACTTCATTAATCACTTATTAATAGTGAAATAAAGAGGGAGGGTGATTAGGACCTATTTTTTAATTACTTGTCCAAATTCATTGCCTTAAAGAGAGTTAATTAATGAACAATTTCATTAATAAATTAATTAACCAATGAATAATGAAATTAAATCAAATTAAATTGATAATAACATTAGAAAATCAATATTTAAATTAAGGGTTCTTCTTTATGTGTTCAATAACATAAATACCTTTAAGAAAATTACGATTAACACATAAGTGTGGAAAAATTATATTTAATTTGATTCTTTATTCTAATTAATCTCTAATCATGAGCCAATTACATTAGGTATTTTAGGGGCATTATAATTTTATTTTTCTCATGTGCATATCATTTATGTCTCATGATTAAATGGTTAATGAAATTAAAAAAAACATAGGAAAGGGTAATTAAATGGATTGTTTAATGGTTCAACTTTATTAACTTATAAAAACTACTTAATTATCTTTCCTTAAACAAACTAAAATCACCAAAATGGGAATGGGATAAAAAAAATTTGGCAAATGATCTCTCCTCTTTATGTTCAATCAAATTCCAAAACTAAATTGACAAGAAGTTTTGGTTTTCTTTAAATAATTTAAATTATTGTGATTGTCCTTAGGAATTAATGTAGTTGAATGAATTATGTGGAAATGTTTAGCTATTTCTTTTCGGTCACCATAAATGTTTTATGTTATGTGACATCGTGCATTCATATTTTCAAAATTAAAAGAAATTTACTTATGCAAAATTACATGTGTTGGCTTAATCTTATTATATGTGTGCCTAATATCACTAATAAATTCAAAAAAAATTTTCAAGATTTATAAATTGGTAATAATATTTGGAGTGATAGTAGTTATGAATATATGTATAGGATTTACATGTGTTTATAGCTTAAGCATGTGAAAGTGGTGCTTTCGTTCCTATGTTCATGTATGGATTTACATATATTGAATGATAATAAGTATATAAATGACATCCGAATATGAGGATTTAAGTAGCAAATAGGTCATTTAATTATCTGGTTAACAAAGGCACATACTTATTTAATTTCATTCATATGTATCTTTGAATTAGAATTTGATATGCTTTATACTTTACATGTATAAATAATTCAACTAAAAATATAATTTTGCATGATTTTCATCATAGTTGTATACATTCATATGTATTTAAGATAACAAGTATATAGTCTGGACATCTTGAGAATACGAGGCTTTAAGTATCAAGAAGGTCATTTGATTATAATTTCCCTAGTTAAACAACATGTATTTGCTAACATCTTTTATACATGTGTGTGTATATTTGATTAGAGAATGAATGTCCTCTTTCTATTAAAAACAAATGCATCCATAATCATTTAAGTATGCTAAAATATGTTGCATGTATAGGTATACCGAGTGTTAAATCAAATGCATGTTATGGGTGATGAAAAGGAATGGTTCAACATATTCTATGTGATGGTAATTCAAATATCGTGTTAAAATTATATACAAAAATTGTAAAATATTACCCTTTTAGACTAAATCATATACTCTTGCCAGTCATGGTCAAGTCTCTTAGGGAGTGAGTTTAGGACTCTAGCATCTTTCCAAATTAAGTAATTTAAATTATCTTGTAATTTCATAAGAGGCACATAGTTTGAATCATTTGAGGTGATGACCACTCAGCCAATGTAAGTCTAGAAAAGTCAAACGAGATTATTCTCTCTCATAGAAGTTAACCATTATATCATATTTCACCTAGATTTAGGACATACTTTAACTTGTGTTAAGGCTCCCTAGATCTCGAATCAGAGGTTACTTATCTCGTTTGGGCTATGAGCATAAATCCTATCCTCTTTGGCATCTCTTTAATCTTGTGTTGATGGATTATAAGCCTTGGCAATCTATTAAAATTTTAACTCAAACAAATAAATAATCTCTTTCAAACATATAAAGCCTAACCATAGGATAGGTTGAAATGCTCACTACGCTTCCTAGTATCATGCACATTTTTTACTTAATTTCCTATAGATTCTAAAATAACTCTTCCAATTGAGTAATCTCACTTGATTTTCCAAAATAGCAAATTTATTGATAGTCTTAACCTTAAAATCTTTGGAGATAATAATTGACTACTTTAATTGAAAATTTTCTTAGAAAATCCCATTTTCTATGATGTAATTAACTATGAAGGCTTGCCTCATTAAGGAACTAAAGAACCCGATATTAAATAAACCCTACTAATTTTTCATGTAAAGTAGGGAAGAATCTCGATACATATGAAGACCATAATGCCTTAAGAGTCCTTATGATTATCCATTGTAGTGATGTTTCTATTTTGTAAGATAGTACATCATATCTTAATGTCACAAGGTCACTTTAAGTACCCTAAGATCTTGATGTTCACATAGCATAAAAAAAATAAACACCACAATCACCACTTCTAGCTTTAGGTTAGGACGGTGTATGTAATGAAGTTTATTTTATTTAATGATGTAATATTTTTTACTGGATGTTAGGATTATTGAGCGTAGAGTGGATGTTAGGTCATTGTTAGCCAAATATTATTTTTTGTAGTGGATTATTGTTAAGGGGCCGCTGAAAATAAATATAAATGCTTTTTCTTGCAAGTTGCTTATGCCCGTAAGCATATTTCACATTAGGAAAAATGGGTTTTGTTACCCATGTGTAAGGTGTTAAGTCCAAATTATACAAAGTAACTGCTTAGGTTTGTATGTATGTTTAGCTAACATCTATTTTGCAAGTGCATTTAGATTTACTTTCTATAAAATGTATTTTTTTTTGTAATAGGGATTAGGATTAGTGATGAGGATGAGCAATGGCTAGAGGGCATAGTCCACTTTGGAAGATGCTTCCATAAAGGGTTCATTCATAAATTTTGGGGTTCTAGTTGATTTATTATGATTCATTTATGTTCAAATTAATTAATTAATTAATTAGTTCAATTAAATGCCAAATTAGGTCATTTTATAATTAATTAGGCTTAAATGTGTTTTCATGATGTATTTAACTTCATTCGGGTATGGTTTGATTTTTTGGATCATTTCCATATTATTCTTAATTTATTTGAGTCATATTTAAGTTTTTTTCATTAAAATCAAGGTTTAAAATTAAAAATTTCACATATTTAGATTTATTATTTAATAAATCATGAAAAATTCTCCAAATGCATATCCTCACACCAATTTCAATTTCTTAAAGTTTCAAATCATTTTGATCAATGGTTTGGGATTAATTTAGGTTTCAAAATTTTTATCCAAACCCAAATTAATTTAAAATACATAAACAATTAATTGGGATTTTAATTTTAATGGATTCTTCTCATCAACATAATCCATAGAGCTCTCATTTGTATTTTTTGATTTTATATTTTAGTTTTGAATTTTCTAGCATTTTCTTTAATTTTAAATTAAAAAATCTTGAATTTCCTTAATCCACATGGATCCAACATGACGCCATATTTGTCCATGTAGATCCACATGGATTCTGTGATCAAAATGATAGAAATTCTTATGCTATCCGACGAATATTAAGCCTCGATCAATCAATGGTTTTCCTAAAGGATTTAATCAAATGATGCCTAAATCTCATAACAAAAAGGAATGGATGGTGGAGATTATCTCTTCTTCGACGAAGAAGAATGCCAAGAGTCGTCTGTCGATTTGAGGTGATTTTCTGTGATTCAATAATTGAAATTGCTCGAATTCGATTCCAAAAGCATCAATGAATGAAATCAGAGGGATATATACAGTTTAATCTTCTTTTAGATCAAATTTATTTTGAAAAGTTCCAAACCATGAAGTTTAAGAGGTGACTTAAATGGCATACCTTAATTCTGGTGATCTCCAGTGGTGGGGTTGACTCCAATATCTTTGAAATGGTGCGTTGAGGCTATGGAAAGAAGGAATTGGATCCTCTCTTTGTGGATTGCTCTATAGACCAAGCTCAGCCTCTTTCCCATTGGCTTTGGTCATTCTTTGGCCTCTCGATGGTGAGGGAATCAGGGGAAGATTGGGATCAGGTTTGTATGAGGTGGGGAAGGTAATGGAATGGTTTATTTGGATCAAGATGCTCTCTAGCTCATTTTTTCTTTAGAGGCTGAGAGCCTCTTATACATTTGCCTTTATTCTTGGTCGGCCATGCCTAATTACTATTATTGAAAGCTAGCTCTAAGGTTTATCAATTGTTTAATAGCAGTCTAGACGTTATGAGGTGGGAAAGCAAAGGGGATGAGGGATTGGAGGATTTGGATTAGGCTTCATACTCTCTTTGCTTACTATGGCATATTACATCCTTTTGGATTTTAGTTAAGATTGATTTAATCTCCTAAGTTTGATCTCATTCTCTAACCTGTTAGGATGAGTTTAGATGTTTAGGTGGTTTTGAATGGGTTTGATTCAAGCTTGGTAATTATGCCATTGATTCAATTTCATTTCAAATGCTTTAATCACATTTCTTTTTATTGAATCACTTTAGATTTAAGTTTAAATCATCATTGATTTTCTATTAGATAATTAATAATCTAATTAACCAATGCCACATAAGGATTTAATTCAATTATAAGTCAATTTGGTCCATTTTATCTTAAATGGGTTAAGTTAAATCTGATTGAGTCAAATGACCAATTTTGACTCAATTAGATTATGTTTAGACTCTAAGCTTATCTACTCACATGTGTGAGATGATTTGGATTGATTAATTTCAATTAGTTGAATTTAATTTCAATTTTGACTCATTTAGCTCAAATTGGGCTTAATGGGTTAAGTTTGGGTTTATTTGGTTCAAATGGCCAAATTGGTCAAATTGGACCCAATGAAGGGTTTAATTATGTTTTATTAGCATTTTTAAATAATTTTGGATAATTAATTTTGGTTGATTTTGGTTTGATTTCGATTTGAATCCCATATGGTCCATGTGGGCCCATTTAGTTCAAATGACCTATTTAGCCTAATTAAGGCCTTATTGGATTTTTATTCTCTTAAATTCTTATTTAAACATGAATATATTATTATTTAAATCATTCAGAATGATTTTATTTGGTCATATTTTGGTGGGTAATTTTGACTTTATGGGACCCACCTAAAAGTCAAACCTATGTTAAAAAGGTTGACCACTTTTGGATCTTAATTTAGATTTGGATTTATTCATGATCTTAATTTGATTTTATGGTTTCATTTGATTTTTATTTTCATTTATTTTAGTTTGGTCTGAGTTTCTTTAAGTTTAAATGACTTTAAGGGATAAATAGAATAATTGGATTAATTACTTATTCACTTTGATTTTAATTTGAGTGTTTTAAATTTCAATTTCTTTATTCTTGGATTTAAATTTGGTTTAGGTCTATCCAATTTTTTTGAGTTGGATTAGATCTTAGAAAGGTGTATTAGGCCACTAAGTGAAGTTTCTTAAGTATCTAATGGAGATTCATAATATAGAATTAGGTATCCTAATTACTAGTTTTGGAAGTAATGTTAACCTCATCCAAAATGAGGTCACCACCTTTGGTCATCTAATGCTCTTTACAAGCATTAGTTACATGTGGTATAGTGGATGGTCTATTTCACATTTTATGATTATATATGCGAAAGCCTAGTTCCAAGGAGGAAGTGAAAGTATGGTATATCTACATTAATAATAAATGACTTACCCTTATATGAGACTCTTGTGGAGCTATGTAGAATCTAGAACAAGTCCCCAAGTGAAGTGTGAAGGTCCATGTTGTGGAGGCTATCGCAAAATGGACTGTTAGTGGAAGTGCTCCCATGGAATTTGATGTGGGGAGAGTTCACTTTCTCCCGATCTAGATCAACTCCCAAATCCTTGGCCAAGCAAGTTCAAGAGAAGGTCTAGGACTTTAAGAGGGTAGATAAGAATAGTCATGCAGAGATGTGAATGCAAATTTGGCCATCATAAGAATCAATGCAATTCTCTACATGCCCCGTTCAAGATTTGATCAACATGTTTTAGAATTGCATCTTTAGATCCTAGCCAAGTCTCCTTCTACGATGCCTCAATATCTGTGATTACCCCACCACTATCAAGCATGGAGGAGGAAGAAGAGAAAGAGAAGGGTGGTAAATGAGTACAACTACTAGCTTTCCTATCGATATTTTATTCTTCTTTTCTTTTATTTATAATTTATAATTTATAATTTGTAAGTTTATTTGAAAAAAATAAAATTTTCCTTTCTATTATCATTGTGATGTATGCTTATATAGTTTTGTCACTATTGATGTTCTAGGATAAAAATATATAAAATTAAAATTTTTTAACACTTAAAAAAATTATATCGATGCAGAAATGCTAATGTCCTGTGAGATAGATTGAAGAACCCAAAAGTGAGCTCCACAACATTGTTGCAGTTGTTGTGGGTATTATTTCTCCCCAAGAAAATTTTCTAAGCCCTTTTCTCAAATGTAAAAGGAAACACAACAATGACGCTATCATCATGTAATGATGTTGTGGGATTTTATTTTATTTTTTATGAAAATGTTCTAAGTCATATTCCAAGTGACAGTGGGTATGGCATTTTAGTCAAAAAATGGCATCGTGGTGCTATGATATTATCTTAATTGTATTAGGACATGACGTTGTGACACTAATGCTATGGCGCTGTGGTGCTATAGGATTTTATACAAATGTGATTCTTGTGTTGTGGCATGCCTAAACATGAATACCTGAGAGTGTGACGCCGATATCCAGTGCCTCAACGCTATAGGCCAAATTTTGAA
The DNA here is from genome assembly GCA_021442155.1 of Cymbidium sinense. Taxonomy (NCBI): domain Eukaryota; kingdom Viridiplantae; phylum Streptophyta; class Magnoliopsida; order Asparagales; family Orchidaceae; genus Cymbidium; species Cymbidium sinense. The sequence goes on from CM038224.1 coordinate 31,135,374, forward strand.
TTTAAAGAATGAATTTTTTAAAAACTTTAAAAATTTTGGTAGCATTTCATCTTAGTAGTACTAGGTTTTAAAATCATATAGTATAAAAGCACACTTCTCCTTATTCTAGTCTAAGATCAATGGACGAGGGGCTTTCAACTGTCCAAAATAAAATTTAATGATGGAGGTCTTTAAATCTCTAAGTTTTTCACAGGATCAAGGATCAATGGTGAAATTTTGTTAAACTAGTAAGAAAAGTGTATATTATTTACCTAAAGTGAGAAAACTTGGAGTGAAGTGTGAGCACTATTTAGAGAATAGAGTCAAATGGAAAAGTCTTTAGAGTGAACTGCTCACTCCTATTATAGGAGTGGGATAACTATTCCTCTCATCTAGGGCCCGTCAAAGATCATGATGCCTCGATAACTATTACCTCTCACTCCTAGATTAAAAGTATGAAAAGGGAAAGCAAACTTTAAAATTAACTTTTTTTTAGAGATATGGATTAAGAATATTTTACTATCTCGAGAGATAAAAGATACAATTTTGTAATAGATTTAAAAACTAAAATAAAGAGGGTTTTCTTAGTATTGTACGTAAATGTAATAAATATAAAGATATACTATCTAAAAAATAAAAATATCATCCAGCCATGGATTTAAATAAATAATAATAGAAAAGTTTCCGTTTTGTCTACTGCATTCCCATAAGTTCCTTTATTTTAAATTTTATTTTAATTATGAGTGCGTAAATTATAGAGGAATTAAGTTAATGTGTCATGCATTAAAATTATGGGAGGAAGTAATTGAGCATAGATTAAGATTTCTCAAAATTAGTTTGGATTTATGTTGTGTAAGTCTACTATGGATGTTATACATTGGTTGAGAGGTTCAATGAAGAAGTATCGAGAGAGAAAGGAAGATATTCATATGATATTTGTTGATTTAAAGAAAGCATATGATAAAGTTCCTAGAAGTACTTTTGATTTGAATAAAAAAGGAGTTAATATTTGTATATTCAAGTCATTAAGGATAATATACTTGAGTTGTTACTTGTATTCAAATACAATGAAGATTGACCAAGTATCCTATTTCATGGATTATATCAAAACTCAACTTTAAGCCCATTTATTTTTTTCTTTGGTTATTCTAAGATCATTTATAAGATGACTTAATGTATTTTGCTATTGATATTTTTCTAATTGATAAGACTAGAGAGGAGTTTAAGAGAAACTTTATGAGCTCAACCATAGAATCTAAAGGCTATCATTTGTGTAAATCTAAAATACACTAGTGTAATTTAAGTAGTAGTAGATCTAGTAGGGTTGTGAGAATGGGTGATCAAGTCAAAAAAGAGTGAATGTATTATAATTCTGGTATATTCTTCAAAGTGATGGTAAAATAGATAGAGTGAGAATTCAAGTTGAATTATTGAAGGAATGCATCAGCCTTTTGTGTGATAAAAGAGCAACTTAAGAAAATTTATATGATAGAAAGTGACACTTACAATGCTTTATGGACATGTTTTAAGTAAAGAGAAATAACATTATTTAAAGTGTTTCAATGATTAGATGCTAACTAGCTTTACAAATAGGAAATATTACAAAATGAATATATACATAAAAAGGTTGAATAGAAAATAATATTAGAGAGTTATCTTTGATGGTTTCACATAAAAGTCATAATCATCTAATGATCTATAAGAGTAGATGATTAGAATTATATGATAAGAAATACATAATGACTTAAAAGACTTAGTTAGGAAGTCAAAAAAATAACATTATTTTATTAAAATTAAATGAATTTAACATTTAATAGAACAATAAAAGATATTCATGTAGTTGACCTCATATAGTGGGATAATGGTTGTTTTTATTTAAGTACAAGTTCTTTAGAGGTAATCCCATAACTTCTTGAAGCTAAATAAATAGGTCAATTTCTATTAAACTTGCAATCCTACTTAAAATGATTATGTTAAACACATAGTTTTAAACTTTTGAGGCCAAGTCATATATTATGCAAGATAGGTTCCCTTTATTAATTAGAAGAAATCTAAAGAAACAGCAAAAAGGATGGGTATGCAATGCTCGGCTAATGCTTTATATTTTATTTTTTGGGTATTTTTCTTGTTTATTAGATAACTCTAATTTGATGCAATTTCATGTCCTAATAATTTGTACCTAATGTGTAACTCCCTTTAAGCCAATATCCTTAAAGATTAACCTCTATTCATGCAATGGTGATAGAACATTTTAAGAAGGAGAAGGTTGCAAAATAAATCAAATATATCGACAAAGCTTTTGGAAATTCTACTTTATTTTATCCATAAGTCATTTATTTAATTTTTAAACTTCATAAAAAAAATTTAATTCAAGTTTATCATGGCTAAACCATGGAAAATCATATTGTAGAAAAAATTAAAAGTAAGCATTTCATTTCATTCATTGTACAAACAAATGCAAACACATCAAACAAATTAAATAATTTAAAAAATAATAAAGACTAGTATGGCTAGAAACAAAATATAATAATAAAAATTAAAAATTTATAGCTAAGCACTATACATTAGCTTAAACCAACTAATAGAGTAAAACTCAACTTGTGGGCCTTCTTTCATCTTTGTTTTTTCAAAGACTTAAAGATTCACCATTTATGATCTTTATCTTTTTTTTTAGTCCTCTAGAATCTCAAAGGCTTATAAGACTTAAGTTTTTAAAAGTTCACTTATAACATCAAAAAATTGCAACCTTTCATTTATAAAATATATGTTAGTTCATATGTTATATTCAAAATACACAATCATTCAAACATTCATCATATCAAAAAAAACACATTTATATGTGCCACCTATCTTAGTGATTATTCTTAAGGGACCTTAAGTATTTAAGATTTTAAGTAACACCCAAAAGTAAAATGATTAATTTCTTAGAAAAAATAATAATAATATCACAATAGTGCATTATTTAAACATGATCACCAACAAAAAAAATAGTTTTAGTTTATTCCTAATAGTTTCCACAATCCATCAATAAACTAATCTAGTACATCATTACATTGCAACATATTATCACAATAATCAGATAAAACAAATCATTCTAAATGTATAAGGCTTGTGTCTTATTATATATCTAGTGTATGCTAAGTCATGCAAATGTATGTCTATTAGGTTTCAATTTTCTAAGTTCAAATTGGATGTTTAATTTAACTAGATATGGTTTTAATTTAGGTGATTAGTGATTCAAAACATTTTGTTTGAACTTTATTCTATTTAGGTTTTAATTATTTAAGATTTTTAAGAATGCACAAAATCCAGTTAACTTCACTAGCCAAGTGAACATCAAGACCGTTTAGGCATCATAATGTTAAAAACATATGCTACATGAAACAAGGTATATTTCATAAAAAATTTCTATCCTAGATGGATTTTAATTTTAGTATTATCTAATTAATTTTGATCATAAGTTTGTAATATTTTTTAAAAGAAATTAAAAAAAATATCTAAAATATTTTAAATTTATAAAACTATTATATAATGAGAAAATCAATTTTAAATTTCATAAATTTTAAAATTACTTTAAATGATTTAATAATTTTAATTAAATTTAAATTTCTTATCATGAAAATTAAGAAAATAATAAAATAATTTTAAAATATATAAAAATTCTCTTTATCTTAGAACAATAAAAGGAATTTTAATAAAAAATTAAGAATTATTCTAATAGAATTCAATATTTTTACACTTTAAATACAATTTATTAATTAAATCATATTTTGTTTTTATTTTTAAATTAAATTAATTTTATGATTTATAGAATTTTCTAATGGTCTATAAACCTTTGAATCACACACATAAATTTGGAATCAATTTGATTTATTTTAGAATTTTATTAGTTAATTAATAAATTAATTTTATTATGATTTAAATATTATTTAATTAATTTATTTTGATTTTATCTAATTTATATTACTTTCTAAAATAGTTAAATTTTTAAAAATTTATTTAAATTATTTATAGATTTTCAAAATTTAAATATTATTATTTGTATTATTAATTACTTATTTTATCCATATTTTATTATTGTTAGCAAAAAATTAAAGGGTTAATTATATTAAATTATCTCTATTTAATGAAATACTAGAATGTTTTATGGATTTTGAATTTTATAATTTATTTTAATTTATATAATATATATACTATTAGCATTAAATTTCAATTTCTTTTAATAAATAAATTTAAATTTTCTATAAAATATTTTAAGAGTTCCTAAAGGAACTTCAAAATATTTTGAAACTAGAAGGATTAATAACATTTTATTTTGATTATTTTATATTTAAATTTTCTTTTTATTTGTTACATTACATAATGTAATTTATGGCCTCATTTTTATTGGACTTCTTCTGTTGAATCCAAAAGGACATATTAATTTTTATCTAAAATAAATGAATTATGATTAAATTTTTTTTGTATTTTTTATTAATTTTAATTTTGTTTATAATGCATTTAGATTATTTTTAAGAAATACCATAAGATCCAAAATGGGTAAACATACTAATGTAAGTACTTATGTTTATTTAAGGCTAAAGTTTATATATGAACTTGTAATCCAATGGTTTGTGTATCATTGTCTTTTTAAACTAGAACCTATACACTAAGATTTAATTTAAAGGCAATGATCTAATAAAATCCAACTCAATAAAGGATTAATATGAAATGTAGTGTTGCCTAATATCCTATTAACTCACCTTTGGTTTAGAAAGCATGATAACCTAGAAGATTTTAATGGTTCATTTATTATAGATTATCTAGTGGTTTATCTTAGAAACTTTCATTGGATTAAAACGTCAATCCAAAAAATAGCTTTTGCCTTCATTATGGCCAACTATTTTAGCATTTCATTTGATGGTTTGCTCTTTTCTTAAAAGATTGATATTTCAATTTATTTGGAATGACTTTAGAAAATTCTAAGCATAAAATTATTTCAATTTTGAATAAATTCTCCTTGGTTTCTATTTCCTCACCTTGGTTGTTTTTGCTCAATTTAATAGTAATTACCATACTACCCTAAATTTGTTAAAATGGATTTTAGATAGTTTATTAGTTATTGGATGAAAGAGTAATGGTGGTGAGGATTAAGAATTAGTTATGTTAGAAAATATCTTTAACCATTCAATCCATTATAATTTTGTCTAATTAATCTTTTGGAAAACTAAAGAAACAAGTGGAGGTTCCAAATGTAAATGAATTAAGTTTTCAAATTATAATTTATAGCTTATGGATCAATCATTTATATCATTTGAATTAACTCAATTAAGATGAGGGATTTTAAACATTAGAAAGATTCTAAAAACCATCCATTAGATTTTATTATTTTAGATTAATAATTTAGAATTAATCCAAGTTTTTGATCAAAATTATCAATCATTTAACCATTACCAAAATAGTGTTATGTGGTTTAATTGTTTTAGTAAAATTAATGAGTTGTAATTTAATAAAATTGAGAATTTAGTCTAATTAATTTTATTCAACTGAACAATCAATTTAAATTTCTATTATATCTTTATAACTATTTCAAATGGTTCCTTTAGTTGATTAATGACAAATAGATAATTAAAAATATGACTTAAGTCATTTTTTTAAGTTAACTTTGTTCAGATATTTATTTGCTTAAACTACTAAAAATTAATTTAAGCATATTTAACTTAAACATGCTTAACTCAATATTACCAAATTATAAATAAGTCACATGTTCTTTCAAATTTTAATTTGATTTCAACTTTACTATTTTATAAAATTATTTTAGATTTTAAATCTTCATTAAAGATCTAATAAAATTTAATTTAAATGAATAAACATTAAATATGTTTGATAATACACCTTAAGGTCATAATTTTAAATAGTATTTGAGAACTAAATTTAATTGAACTTAGATAACTTAAATGATTCATATTACCAAAAAAAAACATTTGATTAGTGTGTTTTATTATCACTTATTTTGTAATTTAATAAAATTTAATCAATATAATTTTTCCTTTATTCAAAAAAAATGAGATCAACAATGAGCAAAAAAATCTTATTAGTAATTAAGCATCAACTTAAAAAATATTTTATAATAACAATGTAGCATGTAGAGATACAAGAAAGAATAAACAAAGAGAATTTCATAAGAAAAAAATAAATAAAAATCAATAATAGATCTCAAGTTAGAATTATAATATTTGACATTTTTAAAACATTTTCAATTTAAGTCATAAAAATAGTGTAAGTGTGATTATAAATATGAGTTCAAAAATAATGTTATGAAAATTAATAGGATTGGATAGCATTATAGCTTTAAATATTATTGTTTAATGCTAAAATTATTAATGTTATAGTTGCTTAAGCCCTCAAGTAGTTTTAAATGTTTGCTCAAAAGAAAACTTTGGAATGACCTAAAATGATGAAAATAAAGGCAACATATATAAAAAAAAAGTATTTATTGGAGGAGATTTAAATGAAAAAAGTAGAATGGCAGAAGATTTTAAACGCATTCATAGTAGTTATGGAATTGAAGTGACTATTGAAAAAAATAGAATCATATTAGATCATACTTTAGCATGTAATTTTAGAATTACTAATACTTTATTTATATATATATATATATATATATATATATATATCTCTTATTTTATGATAAGAAAATAGATAGTTTAGATTATAATAATTATAAGGTCATTCTAGGTGAACGTTTAAGTATCCAACATCAATTATTAGTTTTAGATTTTATGATTATTAAAATATTATCTTAAGATTAATTTTAACACTTAAAATGTAATATAAATTATTTTAAGAGTAAGATATGAGATTTTAAAATTTGAGATGTTCATGATCAAATATTTATGAAAAAAAGTAATAAGTAAGATTAAAAGTTACAAAAAAATATGCTTGGAGAATAAAAGTTTCTATTTGTAAAAATAATTATTGGTGAAGTCAAAATATACAAGAAAAGATCAAAATATGAAGTTTTACTATAAAAATTGATTTAGATATAATAGTTTAGAGAAGAAACATATAAAGTTTTTCAAAATCAAATTGGTTTAATGCTAGATCTACTATAGATGTTATACATTTATTAAGAGGTTTGATGGGGAAGTATAGATAGAGAAAAGAAGGATCTATATATGATATTTGTTGATCTACATAAAGCATATGAAAAGTTAGAGAAGTATTTTTGAGGGCTCTAAAAAAGAAAGACGTTAATATTACATATGTTCAAATCATTAAGGATAGGTATATTGAGTTGTTACTCATGTTCAAACACAAGAAAGATTGGCTAAGTATTTTCTTATTTAAGTTGGATTACATCTAATTTAAGCCCATATCTTTTTTCCTTAGTTATGGATGTTCTTACTAGACATTTATAAGAGGATGTACCTTGATGTATTCTTTTTGATGATGATATTATTCTAGTTGATAAGACTAGAGAAGGAGTTTAAGAGAAACATAAATTATGGAGATCAATCTTACAGTCTAAAGGCTATCATTTTAGTAGATCTAAAATCAAATACATGCCATGTAATTTTAGGTGTAAAAGATCTAGTGTGGATGAGATAATGAGTGATCAAGTCATTAAAAAAGGTGAACTTTTAGATACTTCATTTATTGTTCAAAGTGGTAGTTAAATAGATGATGATGTTAATAGTAATTCATTTTCAATGGTTGATATAGATTAATTCATGGATTATTGTGTGATAGAAACTTATCACTTAAATAAAATTAAGGAAAAATTTATAAAATAATTGTGAGACTAATGCTTTATGGTGCAAAATGAAAAAAGAAAACATAAAATTAAGATTAGTGTTGTAAAGATCAAGATGCTCAAGTGGATTAATGGCTTTACACTTAGAGACAAAATGGGGAATGAATACTATGTGAAAAGGTTGGAGTAGCTCGTGACAAATAAGATTAGAGAGTCTTCTTAGATGATTTGATTGCATAAAATGTACCATCTAATGACAAGTTAGATAGTAAAAAAATATTAGATTTGACATATGTTAAGAAAGGTAGAGGAATTCTTGAAAAGACTTGATTAAGAAGTATAGTGTCAATATGACACAATGGAGAAGAAATATTCATGCATGAGCCACATGAGGATGAAAGCTTGTTGTTGTTGTTATTGTTATTATGTTGTATTGTTGTTGTTGTTGTGAGTCATTTTATAAATAATAATTTAAATAAATGTCTAACCCTCTCTGTTGATTTCTAAGTGTATGATAATCTAATTCGTGATATTACATGTTAAATGTAAGTATTATATATGGAAGTTATTTATTATTTTAATCCAGATACTCTTGAATTATATTAAAAAAATTTAAATATAAATTTTGGGATAGAATAACTCCTCTTTTGCCATTTACATCAAATATATAAATAAATAGATAGATAGATAGATACGCATATATCATCATGATATTCTTATAGTACTTTATTCAGTAGACCGTAGAATAGTATTTTTTTTTCTTTTTTGGGGAAATATTTGGACCACTCCCAGCAATTTCATAGATTAAAAGAAGATTAGATACGAAATATAATCAAAAAAATTGTTAAAGAAGAAACCCACAAAATTTTAAGATAGAGCTTCCAATATTTCCCAAAATGAAAATACATCATAAAGTAGATTGCTTCAAATTCCAAGAGTATGAAGAAAAATGAACAGGAAAGGTTCTCAAAATGCAAAGAGAACCTTAATAGCATCATAGAGATTGCTTCTGAAATTCCAAAGAAAAGAGGTATTATCATCCGAGAGGATATAGTCACTGATCAACCACAAGCATGTAGAGATAAATGAGAGATCACAATTAGAATCAAATAGGCAAAATTCAAGGTAAGATAATTTAGAGCTCAAATAAGAGTTGGAGTTTTCATAGCTCACCAAAAGAAAATCCTGAAAACAAAATGTATCTCCAAATGAAAGGTAGAACCAAAATAAAGAAAATAGAGGCAAAATGCTTTATATTGTAGAAGCTTTTGATTTAATCTGTATGCAATTTTGAATTTCTACTACCTCATCTTATTTCATAGAAAATGTATGTTTAGGATCTCAGAGATTAAAAGGTAGAGAGTCCTTGAAAATTCTATTATTCCTTTCCTGATATAATGTAAGATGTGTAGACTATAATAAAAAAAGCTTTTGAATATTTTGCATACCATGATGTCGAATGTGCAAAGCACTTGATGGAAATTGCATGTAATAAGAAAGAAATATTCATCGAATACAACTTTTAAGTAGTGCATGAGAATGAGGGCTTTTAAAAATAAATGGATGTGATTCTATCATAGAATAGAAAAAAAACACAATATTGATTAATGTCAAGACCTCTTCCAAGATATCTTTTGTCTTTAGATCTCCAATAAGAATTTTCAAGAGTTGCTATAAATTTGAGGGAGTGGTTTTGAACCAAAGATACCCAATCCTCTTATCATAATTTTTATAAGAAAAGAATAAGTAGATTTATGAGAGTAGAAGTCCATTCTCCATATAGTTTTTCTTTTAATGGGTGTGTTTGATAAGAGAACAGGGTATTTTGGGTATGAGTCAATGACCGCTTTTGATTCAGATAACTTAAAGTAAAGTGTGAATTGATAGGAACCAATTAAAATTTTAATTGTCAAATCTCTCAAAAAAGATAATAATGAAAAACCATGGGTCAAAGTAAAAGAGGAAGTTGCTTTTAGAGGTAACTTTTAGTAATATGCATATATGTTGTCACTTGCATTAGATATTTCCAAAAAGAGAATATTGGTGTCATTTTAAACCAAAGAGAGCAAGAATAGAATACCAAGCTATAAAATTGAAGTTGTAATGTCTCAAATGATCTTTGATTTGCACATGAGATTGATGACATCAATATTTGGGAGACCCATAACATTCTTTTGGTATGGTTGTGGTACTCCAAATTTAATATTTTTTCTTTTAGACCCATTATGGTGGAGAAAGTTGTTAATGATGGATGTGAGTTTCTTCCTCAAACCTTTAGGATTGATGGAGGATCTGAACTAATAACAATGGTAGCTCCACATAGTTGATTTAATTAGTTAGAGTCTCCCTATGAAGGAAAGGAATTTTTGCTTCCATGGAGATAGCCAATACTAAAGTTTATCCATAATTTTGAGACAATAAGCTTTGAGCTTTGAGGATGAGTGACCCCATAGTTCCAAGAGAGAGGCTTGGAGTTAAAACTACGATTTCATAGATTTGTTGTTGCAAATGAGTGTCAATAGATTTAGAGAAAAATAGTATATTTTAATAGATTAACACAAAGATTAGGCCAAATTAAAAGCATGGAGAGTAGAAGATGAGAAATTAATAGTGTTAAGTCTTTTCCCATAAATAAGAAGATCAGAACATATATGAGATGAGATATATTACAACCATTTATCATAGCACTTCCACTCAGCAAGTTGATGAAGGTCCAAGAGTCTAGAGAGCATCCATAATAATAGAAAAAAGATAAGGTTTAAGAGGACCTTGCTTAAGCCAAAAGAGGATTTGAAAAAATCTTATCCCACTATTAATAATTATAGAAAAATGAACTTGTGCTAGCTTTGATCCATTTAATGAATAAGAGGAGGGGATGAGGAATTGAAGCCATAAGAGTTCATTTGATGTTGTCTATAATATCATGACCAAAATGAAGACTAAGGTGTGTATATTACTAAATAAGTTTAATAAAGTAATTTGGTAATGATTTTATAGATAGTATTATAGAGAGAGATAGTTTATAGTCATTGTGAGAGCTCATACAAATAAGAGTGATTGCAGAGTGTTTAACTCTTTCAGGAAAAGTAGAGGTGCTGAAAAAGTATTTGATGGCCTGAATGCATGAAGAATCGATGATGTATCTTTAAAGAATTTGAAACAAAACATCTGAGTGACTTTATCAAAGTCAATACTAAAGAAGATTTAATCTATCAGATAATTAAGAAGTTCTTCACATTATGAATTAAGGTGCAACTAATAAGAATATTCACAAGATAGTTCTGATGCATTTGATTCTATTGAGCATTGAATGAAAGAATGAGATCTATATGCCATCTTGAGTGCAAATGTAAGAGACTTTGAGAGCTCTCTCGGATGATTCTTGCTTCTTATTCCAAATTTTTTTGATAAAATAATTTGACATCATGTTTAGCAATGTGCATTTTGCTCATTGTTTAATCCACTTTTACTCACAAACAAATGCTTCATGTAGTTATCTTTGATACATGATCTCATTTTGTTGATTTTAGATCAAATGGAATTAGATATGTTATCATATGAGTTCCATTTCGAGGAGGCATATTTGATATTTTTTTAATTTGTTTCAAAGAGTGAGTTGTTCCGTTATCCACTGTAGATTCACTTAAGAAATATATCTGTATCTTTAGTAGAAAGCTAAAATGCAGGAAAAGGGATCAGATGGAGGAATGAGAGAGTTTAGTTTCAAGAGTGATAAACCCACAATTATGACTTGACCTCACCAAGATCACCTCAACCTTTTTTTTTCTTTATCGAGAATGTTGTACCTTTCTCCTCCAAAAGCTCCCTAAAATCCTCAACTTCTTTGCATTGAGTGGCTCACAGAGGCTATAGCCATGGAATGAACAAGAGGGTAGAAGCCTCGATGGTGAGAGAAAGTGTTGTGTTACATCCATCAAAGATATGGTAGAGTTCATCCAAACATGAGCAAGGAGTAATCTATTGAGATTGATGTGACAACTAATGGTAACTTGAAAGGCAAAGGAGGAGGCACATGGTGTGTATTAAATGTACTCTAAACTAAAAGATAAAGTTAATCAAAATATAAATATAATTTTAATTTCCAAAATATAAACATAATTTTAATTTTCAAATTATAAAATATATTCATATATAAAAAATAGAATGTAAAGTGCATACAATGATGAACATTGAAGCATGTAAAGTGCAACTGTTGGACAAAAATGGAGTGATGGTGGTTAGTCATGACATGCCACACAAACATCCTTGGAACTTAGAGAGGCTTCAAGAAATTGAATGTGAAGCTAGTGAATGAACCCATTTGTCACTTGCCTAAGGCCACCTTATTTTCATTGGCCTATCAAAGAAGGATATTCTACCTTCTAAGAGTTATCTTCCATAATTAGTGTTTGTATATATGTTATATTCTATCTTGTCTCCATTAATTTTTAAAATTATGTGAGTGATCTTAATGTTTATGTGAATTGAATAATTAGTTATGCATGCATGCTCTCTATGAATCATATGCCAATTTGTATTTTATGCCTTGTTGAGTATGTTTATCTTGAATGATAAAAAAGCATGGATTTAAGAATCATCACTTAACTAAAATAATGGAGGATCCAAAAGCATGAAAATAAATTTAATAATGCTTATTTTCTTCATATAAATGCATCCTATATCTCTAGCTTTTTTATGGTGGGCTTTTCATGGCTTAGAACTATAACATTTTTAAGGATCATTCTAAAGTTTTAGCACCTCATTAAGAGAGGAAAATTTTCTATCAATCTTTTGAATTTTATTTTTTTATGTTTACAAGAAAAATAAGTTATAGAATATGATATTGATCATGAAATATTAATAAATGGAATGAGCTTTGATGGGAGATCTAAATTATATACACTTGTGGTGAAAAATTTCTTATGAGAGTCACCTTTCAAAATGGAGAAATGGAGGACAAGACAAAAAATTCATCTTTTAAGATCACAAATTTATAGATACTTATTCAGTGATCGAGTACATCAAGAAAAAGATTATCTGAAAGATAAAAGTCACTACCCTTCAATGGACCTAATCACCTCAATAAGAACTACTAAGATGATGTCTACATATGTATGAGATTCTTCCTATTTTACATGGAAAAGTAAAATAGGTTTTTTTTTAAACTTCGTTGTTCTATAGGGGCATGCATAAGTTACATTCTAAGGAGGGATCCCAGAAAAACTAAGTAAATGTTGTCTTTGAAGATTTAATAAAGGACTATCAATCCATTGGTTTATGTTTTGAAGATCAAAATGGGATTGAAAAAGTGGAGTCATTATCGGCCAAGATGGAAGATTGAGAAATGCCCACAATGCTAAAATAGCATCTACTATCCTATAATTGGCTTTCATTTTAGAAATTGATTTAGTTTGTTTGAGTTGCATTTTCATTTAGAATTTTAGACTTAAGATTCCTTAACACAAGATTAAGAAAATGCCTAAGAGGTGAGAATTATGCATGGCTCAGGGTAGAAGCAACCTTAGAACCTAAATCTATGGAGCTTCAGCGAGGGAAGCACAACCTAAATTTAAGGTAAAAATGGGTATTTGGTTTGTCTCCACAAGAGAGAACAAACTACCTGACAACTTAGACTTACAATTGCCTCGGGGTGGCCGTTAACTAACTCCTACAATTTTAAATACATGTATGCAAGTCTTTATGCTTATGCAAGAGGGCTAGGTTTTTATTTATTAGAAAGAGACTGAGCACTTAAAATCACTCCCTAAAGAGACCAGATCATGTAAAGGGACATGCTTTAAATGACCTAAATCTAATGCATTTCAAATTTCATTTTATTTTTATTTTGGACAATTATTTTTACTCAGCTAATAGATTTTTACTAATGCATGAGAAAGAATGTTATTGGTAAAAAAATCAGAGAATAGGAGGTGAGTTTCCACCATGGCTCTCACAAGTCAATCCAAAGTTCTGAAAGATGAAAGCCCTCCAATCAAGAGTGAAATAAGATACATTTATAATGAATAATATCTAATTTTATATTGAGTTTTAATAATTCTAAAGAGTTATCATTCATTTATAAAGCAAGGAAGAACTAGGAAAAGCATGTCACTTAATGTAAGGAGTCTATAAATCTATTTGTTGATTTGAGAGATAATGAACCACTATAGTACAAGATCTTACTTTTTTCAATCTAGATTTAAATATTGTTTCTTACATAATGATGATGATGAAAAAAATGGAATGTTTAAAGAATATTTTTAAGGCTCTGAAGAACCAATGTATTTATTTCCTCACCATGGATGAAAGAGCTATTCTTTTTTATTATTTATATATGTATATAAAGATGATCCACTTTTGGCATTATATTCTTCTAAATCTAGTTAAAGTCTGTCTAGAATAATATTTGTGATGTCTCATCCTACTCTTTTTTGATATTCCTATTTTTTATTTTACATCTAGTGTTTTATCTTCCTTTTTGTTATTGAACCCTCACATGTAACTTCTTTCTACCTCTTTTGAATGATATTAAGCCCTTAATTTTTTCCAAAAAAAAGTACCAATCATTATTAAGACAAATGTGTATTAAAAGCAAATCATGATGACCCAAACACAATATTCTTTCAAAGATAGCTCAAGCACAATTATGACTTGCCTCATAAAATCACCTAAACCTCTCCATTTTTTCTCTATAGAATGTTTCTTCTCCATGAAGTAAAATCCTCAACTTTTAGCATTGAGCTTTAAATAGATTATAGCCATGAATGAACTCTATGAGTTAGTATCGAAAGAGAGAAAGCATGTTATCCATGAAAGATATGAGTTCATCCAAAATATAAAGAAGGATGTAATCTAGAGATTGATGCAAGTAGAACCATTGTCACTTCTTTGAATGAAATTGAATGTGAAGCCAATTTCAAGATAGGCTTCAAGAAATTAAATGTAAAGCTGTGAATGATCCCATTTGTCACTTGACCACCTTATCTTCATTGGTCTATCAAAGAAGGATATTCCTACCTTCTAAGAGTTAGCTTCCATAATTAGTGTATATATGTTATATTCTATCTTGTCTCCATTAATTTTACTAAATTATGTGAGTAATCTTAATGTTGATGTGAATTGTATAATTAGATGCATGCATGCTCTATGAATCATATGTCAACTTGTATTTATGCCTTGTTGAGTAAGTTTATCTTGAATGATAAAAAAGCATGAATTTATCAATCATCACTTAACTAAAATAATGGAGGAACCAAAAGCATGAAAATTAATTTAATAATGCTTATTTTCTTCATACAAATGTATCCTATATCTCCTGCTAGTTTATGGTGGGCTTTTCATGACTCAGAACTACAATATTTTTTGAAGGATCATTATAAAAGTTTGATCACCTCATTAAGTGGAGAAAATTTTCTATTCAATCTTTTGGATTTTATGTTGTTATGTTTGACAAGAAAAATAAGTTAAAAGAACATGATATTGATCATGAAATATTAATAAATGGAATGAGCTTTAATTGGAGATCTAGAATTATATACACTTAATAAAAAAAATTAATATTGATTTTAAATTGTATGAATCCTTTTAAAATTATCCCAAATGTTATGATCGATTTTATTTTGAAAATAAAGAATAAAAATATAACAATCATTTCTTAAATATATTTTTATATATATGATGGGCAAAAGACTTAGGTGAACCTAAGTCATAGCTTCAATTTATCTTAACTAGTGTTTAAGGTATTGTTTAGTCTCATGTACTTCAATGAAGGGCAAAAAAATTTTCAAAAAATAATATTTACGTTAGAGATCATTAATGCATCCAAATATTTACACTTTAAGCATAATAAAGCAAAAGACGAGAAAAAAAAATCTTATTGTAGATCATGAATTTAAAAATCAAAAGCAAAGGTATAATTCTCAAACACTTTAGAGATCATTAATGCATCCCAAATATTTACTTTAAATCAAATATGAAAAATAATATTTTGAATTTGGGCCAATTATTAGAGACAAAATATGATATTAACTTAACTAAAAGAAAAATCAATTTTAAGATATAGAAAAATTTTGATTATTAAGGTACCTATTTAAAAAATAAAATATTTTTCTTAAATTTGCAAAGTTATGTAACAAAGTGTACAAAGACTTGATATAATTGATCATGGATATGACATTTATCATATAAATGCCTTGATTTTGATAGCCTTGAACTTTAATTAATGAATGAGATTGTTAGAAGCTTATCTACATCCAAGCAATCAATTATGTGAAGGATGTTTACTTGAAAAGCAATTTCAAAAAAGTTTTCCATAGAAGTCCAAATTAGGAGTTATAATGTCACTTGAGTACATGCAAATTATTTGTGAGTCTATTAGACTAATATATTTTAAAAAAACTAAAAAAAATCAAAATATAATCAACATAGCTCAAAGCATACTCAAAAGTGAGATGATGTCAAAATAGTTTTATGCTAAAGTGATCGTGTATAATCTACTTAACAAAAGATAGAAGTGGCTATAAGAGAATAATAATAAGATCCCATTACATAATTAATCTCAATAAGAATATGAAAGCTCAACTTTAATAATACCTTCAAGTGATGGATCAAATGAGAATACACGAATCAACAATCAAGGTGACATTCTACTTTTGTCTTTTAATGAAAGTAAGAAGTGAGTAAATACTATGGATGAAGAAATCAAACAAACACAAAGAATAATGCATATGATCATATTACACTTCCTCAAGCATAAAGAAGATTGATGCTAAATTGGTATACAAAGTGAAAAACATTACTAAAACATATATGAAGAGATATAAAATAAGATTAATGACTAAAGGATAGATTCAAAAATATGGAATTAACTATGAAGAAATATATGCACATATCACTAATATTAAAACTAATCAACTGATCATTTTTTAGAAGCTTGGTATAAATGAAAATATATCACATGAATGTGAAATCTACTTTTATAAATGGAGTTCTTGATAAGTAAAATTATAAGAAGAGAAAGAATTGAGGTTAAAGAAGCCTTGTATGACATAAAGAAAGAACCAATAGCTTAAACCACTTAAATCAACAAAAAATTTTAATAAAGAATTTTATTGAATGTCCATATGAATATGCACACTATATTGAGGTTTAAAATGAATATAGTTTGATTGTGTGTTTATATAAGATGATTATTGTATATGTTAAAGTAAGCATCTTTAAGGAGTTCAAGAAAGAAATGGCCAAAATTTGAGAAATGAAAAATATTAAGCTCGATCTTGCATTGAAGTAAATGTGAAGCAAGAACATAAAGACCCTCACTTAAGAAGGCTATGCTAAAGAAGTTCTCAAGTTAGTCAAAAGGTATCACTTTTATTCTCATTGAAATAATATGAAATCAAATTGTCAATGATGATGAATGAGAAAAAAAAGATCCAAGTTTATATAAAAGTCTTATTAAAAGTGCATAACTTATATAATCATATTATATTATATATATATATATATATATATATATATATATATATATATATATATATATATATATATATATATATCTATATATGATTATATAGAGAAGCCCTACAATATATTGAGTAGGTATAATTTAATTGGCTTTTGCAAGTAAATTTGTTTTTCTTTACTTGTTTTATGATTAGAGCTTTCCAAAGTACAAAATCAAGAGCACTCACAAAACTTCTTGTTTTAACCTAATTCTCTTAATATCTTCTAAATTCTTCAATATAAACATCCTTATGAAGCTCATAATCATAATTGTAAAGATGATATCATGAGGCTCATCAATCAATACAAAGATGTAAGAATTACTAATATCATTCATGATGTAAACAAATGTCTCAGTAACTACATTACAATAAA
Source organism: Cymbidium sinense (assembly GCA_021442155.1). Classification (NCBI taxonomy): domain Eukaryota; kingdom Viridiplantae; phylum Streptophyta; class Magnoliopsida; order Asparagales; family Orchidaceae; genus Cymbidium; species Cymbidium sinense. The sequence continues at coordinate 31,152,964 of CM038224.1, forward strand.
TTTCTTTTTGAACAATTGGTAAAGTCAACTTCAACTTTGCACTAAAATTTGCAAAGGTATCTCTCTTGACTTCATAATTATAATTAGCAAGAAAATTAAGTAACACCATGCAATTTCCTTGATTATATGATTTAAATGACTTCTCATGACCATGGAATGACATCATGTAAAAAAGAATTAAATGCAATCAATAGAAGTAGTCAATATGATCCAATATTCTTTTTTTATTCACCTCATCTTTACTCAAACCATGGACACTCTATTCTTGAGTCTTTACTAAACCCTCACATTTTGTCTAGCTTTATTGTGATCAATATTATGCCTTTTCCATATGTACTAGAATTTTTTTCTCTCTAATTTTTGACCCTTCTAACAATAAGTTTAGACAAGCTTAACTTCCTATAGCTTGCTCTTAAAACTTTGAAATGTAGTAATAAAGTCAAAATATAATGTTCTTTTAGCTGTGTGCACCAACCATTTAGACATATTTAAGCCAATTTGAGTTGAATTTCCTTGCAACATTGGTAATCATTGTTTGGAAGAAAGAAGAATTTTTGGCTAATTTGATCCTCTAATCAAATATGCTCATCGAACCCTATCCTTTAGTTAACATTATTGGTCTAAATCAAAGGTCAAGCTTCAGCTCTATAAATAGTTTATCAATATCATTCTCAATAAGTTATTTCTTCTTTAAATAGTGATCTATTTTTTAAAACCAATTTGTCTATGTCAAACCTAAATCACAAATTTATACATACATTATATTAATAAAAGATACAATACATTAGATCACTTTAATCTATGCTATTTATGAATTTTGTAGTTATACCAATATTTTTTGGTAATCTCCAATTATCTATTACCAAACAAAATCTAGGGTTTTTATGAAGTAGTCATTCTAATACAATGTTAAAAATTACTAATTAAATTTTTCACAAACTTCAACTCATAATCTTATGTCATGATAGTACTAAATAATTCCATTAACTAATTTAGAATTACCCTTTAATCCTTATAAATAAAAATATGAAACTAAAAAAAATTAAGGTGCTAAAATAAAAAATGAAACCAAAGAGTGCTAAAACAAAACAAAAAAAGTTAGTTTATAAAACTAAAATAAATAAAAAATTATGAAATTAAAATAAATGCAATAAATACTGACTCTTTTAATGGACATCAAACTTCAAGCACTTTTAATTTTAGAAGAGAAAATGAGAAAAAAAAAATTATGATTACATGGTGATAAAGTTAAGAGGCTATGGCACCAAATGGGGGGTGGGGTGGGTGGTATTGGTTGGTGAATTGTAAAAAATTATCAAATTAAAACTTAGTTTTTAAAACTTTGTAGAAAAGTTAGTTACAAAATATATATGATTATTTATAATAAAAGATTACAACAACAAGCCTTTATCCCACTAAGTGGGGTTTATGAGTCCTTCATCTCCATTATGTCCTACTATGTGTCAAATTGCCATTTAATTCAAGTATACTAAGGTCATTTTTTATACATGTTAACCAAGTCTTTTTAAGTCTACCTATACCTTTCTTAACATAAGGCAAATCTAAGGCATCTACTCTCCTAACTACATCATCGGATGGCTGATGCTTTATGTGGCCAAACCATCTAAGGTGACTCTCTCTAATCTTATCTGCCACAGGAGCTACTCCAATTTTTCTAAAAACATACTATTTGCATTTTATCTCTAAGAGTAAAGCCACTCATCCACTGAGCATCCTCATCTCTGGATGCTTAACTTAGTCTTGTGCTTCTTTTTATTGGCCAACATACATCATAATTCATTGCGTGTCTTACCACCATCTTAGAATTTTTTCCTTAAGTTTAAGTGGAACTTTTCTATCACACAACAGTGATGCATTCCTCCACTTCAACCATCCAACTTGAATTCTACTAATAACATCTCCATCAATTTCACCATCATTTTGAACAATAGAGCCTAAATATCTAAATCACTCACTCTTATTAATGACTTGTTCACCTAATGTCACAACACTACCATTAGAACTTCTACAGCAACAACCAAATTAAATGCAAAAAAATAAAGAGACAAGAGGCACAAGGATTTTCACGTGGTTCGGCCAAACTCAAAAACCATCCTACATCCATACCTAATCACCCAAACTAAGAATTCACTAATCAAATGAGATTACAACCAATCTATCGTACTCTTCTACAATGACAAAGTACAACTCCAACATGTATTTTCCTACATGAACAAGTACAACTTAACACCATTTTTCTCCATGGATAAGTACAACCACAAGAGAACATGAGAATAAAAAAAAAGATATAAAGTATCTAACTCTCAATTTAAAAATATTTTGCAAACTAAACTAACACAATATTAAGATAAATAGTAAAGAAAGCACAAGGTGATTAAATTTCTTATTTAATTAAACTTAAAGTAATAGTATGGACTTTATATAAAATAATTAAAGTAAACTAGTCTTAAAAGAAATGAAGACTTGAAATAAAAGAACTTAAAGATCTATATGAAATCAAATCACATGGATGATCAAAACATTTGCATAAAAGTGTAATTCAATTATATTATGCAATAAATTTTTTCAAACAAACAATCTAAGATTAACTTCTTATTTGTGAAATCAATTTAATAAAATCAAAAAGAAAATCTTTCAAATCTTGTGAGAGAAGAATGAAAACAGATCAAGTGAATATTTTGACAATAAAGCACATAAAACTTTTCATTCAAACAAAACTAATGAACTTAAATATTTAAGAGAATAAATGAAAGCACTTTCTTACTCAAGTCCTTTGTGTGTATGCAAAGATATCATGAATTGAAAGTTTCTTAAAAGATGAATTTAAAAGGAATTTAAAAAATCTTTAGTAATGTTAAAAGCAAATCCTTTTTACTTGACAACATGAATGTCAAATATTTTGAATATAAATTTTATGAAAGACAATAAATATGAGAAGTTTTAAAGAGATTATTTCAAATCAATCAAACCAAAAGGAATCACTTGAAGATGAATAAAAAGAGACTATAGAAAAATATTAACCATAAAGCACATAAATCTTTTAATCCAAACCAAACCAATAAAATCAATGATTCAAAAGATTGAAATAAAATAAATACTCTTACTTAGGATTTTGTATGTAAGCAATGAAATCAATTGACGTGATGTGAACTTTCCAAGGAATAAAAAAGGATTGAAAGAGTTGAGGAAGGTCTCCACTTGAATGTAATTGAAAGAGTGAAGAAGAGAGATGAGCTCTGGCACTTTAACTCCAAGAAATTCACTAGCATAATTCACAAGGTGCATACAATCAGATGGGATTAAGTCATGAAATCCACTCTTTAAATAGACTTTAAGCCAAGAGAATTTTGGCCAAGGCAAGAGAGAAAGAGAGGGAAAATGAGACGAAAAAATTAATAAGAAAAGTATTTGATTTCAAACAAATGAACACATGCAAACTAAATTTAAATATGGATATTTGAACTTCGGCCAAGAGAGAGAGAGAGAGAGAGAGAGAGAGAGAGAGAGAGAGAGAGAGGAAGAAAATTAATCAATCCAATTAAATAAAATCAAGAGAATAAATCCAAAGATTTTTATCCAAGCATGAATAAAAGAGAGGGAATATTATTTTGGCAAGAAATTGCGTCCAAGTAATTAATGCATTATTATAATTTGAATCTAACTCAATTTAATTAAGAAGTGTATGATCAAAGCTAAAGAGAGGCAAAAAATGCACTTAGCATAAATAACTCAAATCAAATAAGCTAAGTGATCAAACAAGGAATTGATTCAAAAAAATTTTGAATTTGAATCAATCACATGTAGGAACGACTAAAAAAGGATTCCAAATAGGGAATCAATCAATAAATTACATTAACTAAGATTGCTTGGAAGAATTAAGGCAAGTTACAAGAAATTAAATAATAAAATAAATCAAGAAAAATCAACAATGGTTTTCGACGACATAGTTTTCAAACATTGATTCAATCTCCATTCAATGTATTTGATCAAGAATCAATTATGGGAGATTAATTTAAGAAATATTTGAATTAATTATAAAAAATCAATTTACTCCAAATAAAATAAAAAAAGGGGCTCGCCATATATTTCCATAAAGGATAAAATTAAAATAGGAAAGTGAATAAATACATGACTCATTTGAAATCAATTTTGAATTAACTTAAAATAATTCAATTAAACACCAATTAACTAAAATAAATCATGCTAGGGTCGGTCAAATATTTTCATAGATGGTTAAAATTAATTTTTCATTGATATGACAATGAATCTTCAAATTAAATTCAAAATAATTTAAATTCAAAAATTTTAATAAATGGATTTTTAAAATTTTAAAAAATGAGGGAATTATTATGGATTTAATTTAATAATTCTCACATAATTTAGTAATAAACATTCAATGGAAAATTCGGCCAAAATATTATTGGGATGATAAGGGTGATAGGAGAGAGAAAATAGAATAATAGGAGAGAGAAAAGGATAATTAGAATAATTCTAGAATAATTTTATTCTCATGCTAGAAATAAATGGGTAAATAATGTAGTTAAGTATGGAAATGATTTAATGAAGTATGAAACAAATTCATCTTACTTGAAAGTACAACAAATGATACTTAAACTTATGCACTTAATTCATGTTATCCAAAATGGATAAATCAAGGATTAATGTAATTTTGATATGTAGAACAAAAATGAAGGAATTTAAATAAATTATTTTGAAATGATTAAATCATTAATTTTATTTTATTGAGCTCTTTTGGCCTTAGAATTGTAAGTCCTAGAAAATTTTCAACCAGTTCAAGTCCAATAGCTTTAGCTTTCCAAATTTAATTGAAAAATCTGTGTTTAAAGAAATTCCTACATCATTTGAATTAAACCAATTAGTAGCTTCAAGATTATATATTTATCATCAATATAAATCTAAATTAAGAATGACATTCAAAATGATTAATGTGAATAATTTATCCTGTGAAGAAATAATTAGTAAATTGTAAATTTTAAACTTTGTGTATTATATATGTAAATACATAATAATTAGATATATATATATATATATATATATATATATATATATATATATATATACTCTTTGGGATTTAGACCCACATCAATAGAGGAAGGGCAAATTGTTATGTTTATAAGACAATGAAAGTCCTCACTTCATGAGTTAGCTTTTATGGTTAAGAAGGGCCCAAGCCTCAACAATTGGTGTTAGAACCCAAAGTTGCCACAACTCCCATGTGGAGGCATGAGATTTTTTTTAGCCCCTAGGCCTGAACAAGGGACCTTTGACTTGAGATGAACATAGATGTCGCCAAGTACATGTCCTAAAAGTCATGTTCAAGGTGGAGTATGAATAGTTTCCCACATCGATTTGGTAGGTGTCTGGATAAGATTAGCTCAAGATGCATCTCCTAGGTTTTAGGCTTGGATTAATGGGTTACATGGTCTAATGTGTGAAAGAAAAGATTGTTAGGATTTAGTCCCTCATCGGTAGTGGAAGGGACAATTGTTATGTTAATAAGGCAAGGAAAAATCTCACCTCATGAGCTAAATTTTCAGGTTGAGAGACCAAACCTTAACAAATCTCCCCAAAGCTTTATGTCTAAGTAAAATATTGATAATACTAACTCAAATTCGTTCAATATCATATGCTAAGGAGCTATTTGGTCAGCTGAGTTTGGAGTGTAACATAAAGTGAATCCCTGCATTTTGAAATTTATGTTATTTGATCCATCGCATTTAAAGTACATTGTATTTTTAATGCATTTGAAATACTCTAGTTCAAATCTTATGTATTTAGAATTCACTAGATTTAGGTGAATTTCAAATGCATGGTTGGGTTTAAAGAGACCACAAGCCATCAATTGCCTCCTCATGTCACTAGCCCCAACAATCATTGTTGCCCTCCAATGATTGCCAATGTAGCCCAACCCCGACCATTGGTCATGACCACTCACTGACCATTTTCATCACGTGCCTTCCACCAATATTGATACCAGCTACCTCCATCCGTCAACTGCTAGTCATCAATCACAGCCACTGCCACTGCCATTGTCTATTGCTAACCATAATTGATCATCCCCATCCACCACAATAGCCATTGTTGTCTATTGTCCACCAAATGCCACCACTACCAACCACCCATGGCCATCGTCGTTGATAGTTGGACACTATTGCCACCACCAACAAACTTATTTCACTTTGCATTATCGTAATTTAACCAAATAAAAAAGTAAACTCTTGCATCAATATAGAGTTTTCAACCATGCAATAAAAAATATTCCAATATATTACTTTTATTTTATTCATTTTATACTATATTTCAAAATCAAGTTGGTCAAATAGCCCCAAATCATGTTTTGAAGAATTTCAAATGATAATTACAGGGAGGTAAAAAATCTTTGAATTTCCACATGGAAAACTTTCATGCAGATATAAATGTAAATGAAATATTATTTTTAAATTCACAAAAAAAATTGAATTTGTTTAAATTTGAAAGAGCCCTAACACTTTACATTAATTGTACATGCTTTGCCAATGATAATTGAATCCACAATGACATTGTTCTTAAAAGGAAGCCTCAAACTAGGCACAAAGATGACTCTTGACCTCACCAAAGTCACCTCAACCTAGCCTTTGCTCTATTCGAGAAATCCAAAGTTGCCCTACTCCACCAAACTCCCCAAAATTATTATCCTCTTCAGCATCAAGCTTCCATTGAAGAAGACTATAGCTTCCCAATGAACACTAGCATAGTGTGAGAAGTAGCTGCTTGATGGCTAAAGAAAGCATTATGTGACATCTACAAAATCCATGGTGGAGTTCATGGAGGCCAAACTATACGATAGAGATGTGTTATTTATAGTACTATTACAAATATGATAGAAACTAAACTTGATTTTATCCCATTGGATTAATTAAGCTTTAATTGACCCATATTCTAGAATAATATATAAAAAAAATTAGATACATATTTTGGAGTACAAATTAAGATAATCTAGAATATCATTCTATAGTGATCCTTATAAAAGCTTAGAAACATATTTTTGACTGATCCTTAAAAAATTATAGAATAATAATTAATGGCTTTTATAATCAAAGATAGAGACTTCTAGGTAAGTAATCATAACTTTTCGATTAAAATGTATTGTCATAATCCTATATAAGGGCAACTAATATAAATAGTGATGATATTTTTGAATTTGTACCAAAAATAAGTGATAAATAAAAATAAGTAGCCCCTTCCTTTAAATTCCTCTCATCTCTTTAACATTTTTCTAATTTTAAAAGCTTTTATGTTCCAACAATGTGGTATTAGTTCCCAAAGGATTCATGTTAGAGAGATGACAAATAGCTGCATAATTATTTTTTTCAAGTTCCCATGCTCAAGGTGCAATTATGATAGTTGTAGTATCAAGATGAAAACACTTAGCGCAAATGATGTTTTAGAGGTTGTGAAGAAATGCTATAGTAAGCCAAGTTATGAGTCAACTCCATCTCAACACAAAGGGATAGTTTAAGAAATTTTAGAAAAAGATATATTAAGGCATATTTTCTCATTTATTAAGCTTTGGAAGATGATAATTTAGAGAAGATCTCAAAAGCCACTTCTACCAAACAAGAATGAGAGAAACTCCATGTCCCATATAAATAGAAGAAATGGCTAAA